>JAQFVV010000377.1:600000-759839 GCA_028023455.1 Epiperipatus broadwayi | reverse complement strand
GTGATGATAATAATAATAATAATAATAAGAAGAAGAAGAAGAAGAAGAAGAAGAAGAAGAAGAAGAAGAAGAAGAAGAAGAAGAAGAAGAAGAAGAAGAAGAAGAAGAAGAAGAAGAAGAAGAAGAAGAAGAAGAAGAAGAAGAAGAAGAAGAAGAAGAAGAAGAAGAAGAAGAAGAAGAAGAAGAAGAAGAAGAAGAAGAAGAAGAAGAAGAAGAAGAAGAAGAAGAAGAAGAAGAAGAAGAAGAAGAAGAAGAAGAAGAAGAAGAAGAAGAAGAAGAAGAAGAAGAAGAAGAAGAAGAAGAAGAAGAAGAAGAAGAAGAAGAAGAAGAAGAAGAAGAAGAAGAAGAAGAAGAAGAAGAAGAAGAAGAAGAAGAAGAAGAAGAAGAAGAAGAAGAAGAAGAAGAAGAAGAAGAAGAAGAAGAAGAAGAAGAAGAAGAAGAAGAAGAAGAAGAAGAAGAAGAAGAAGAAGAAGAAGAAGAAGAAGAAGAAGAAGAAGAAGAAGAAGAAGAAGAAGAAGAAGAAGAAGAAGAAGAAGAAGAAGAAGAAGAAGAAGAAGAAGAAGAAGAAGAAGAAGAAGAAGAAGAAGAAGAAGAAGAAGAAGAAGAAGAAGAAGAAGAAGAAGAAGAAGAAGAAGAAGAAGAAGAAGAAGAAGAAGAAGAAGAAGAAGAAGAAGAAGAAGAAGAAGAAGAAGAAGAAGAAGAAGAAGAAGAAGAAGAAGAAGAAGAAGAAGAAGAAGAAGAAGAAGAAGAAGAAGAAGAAGAAGAAGAAGAAGAAGAAGAAGAAGAAGAAGAAGAAGAAGAAGAAGAAGAAGAAGAAGAAGAAGAAGAAGAAGAAGAAGAAGAAGAAGAAGAAGAAGAAGAAGAAGAAGAAGAAGAAGAAGAAGAAGAAGAAGAAGAAGAAGAAGAAGAAGAAGAAGAAGAAGAAGAAGAAGAAGAAGAAGAAGAAGAAGAAGAAGAAGAAGAAGAAGAAGAAGAAGAAGAAGAAGAAGAAGAAGAAGAAGAAGAAGAAGAAGAAGAAGAAGAAGAAGAAGAAGAAGAAGAAGAAGAAGAAGAAGAAGAAGAAGAAGAAGAAGAAGAAGAAGAAGAAGAAGAAGAAGAAGAAGAAGAAGAAGAAGAAGAAGAAGAAGAAGAAGAAGAAGAAGAAGAAGAAGAAGAAGAAGAAGAAGAAGAAGAAGAAGAAGAAGAAGAAGAAGAAGAAGAAGAAGAAGAAGAAGAAGCAGAAGAAGCAGCAGAAGAAGAAGAAGAAGAAGAAGAAGAAGAAGAAGAAGAAGAAGAAGAAGAAGAAGAAGAAGAAGAAGAAGAAGAAGAAGAAGAAGAAGAAGAAGAAGAAGAAGAAGAAGAAGAAGAAGAAGAAGAAGAAGAAGAAGAAGAAGAAGAAGAAGAAGAAGAAGAAGAAGAAGAAGAAGAAGAAGAAGAAGAAGAAGAAGAAGAAGAAGAAGAAGAAGAAGAAGAAGAAGAAGAAGAAGAAGAAGAAGAAGAAGAAGAAGAAGAAGAAGAAGAAGAAGAAGAAGAAGAAGAAGAAGAAGAAGAAGAAGAAGAAGAAGAAGAAGAAGAAGAAGAAGAAGAAGAAGAAGAAGAAGAAGAAGAAGAAGAAGAAGAAGAAGAAGAAGAAGAAGAAGAAGAAGAAGAAGAAGAAGAAGAAGAAGAAGAAGAAGAAGAAGAAGAAGAAGAAGAACAACAACAACAACAACAACAACAACAACAACAACAACAAGACTATTTGTCACTTACTGACAATTTTGCAAAGTAAATTTTAATAATTACATTTAATTCTAAATCGGTATATAATTTGCTTATACTGAATATTTTTTGTATATGTAGATAGAGGAATTTGAACTAAGGATTTTTCAATCTATTCATTATCTACTCTATCTCAAGTAACCAATACACATGACGACACACATATAAAAAATACATGATCCCCAATAGACATATTTTGCACAGAACCAGCACTCATCAGTCTCCCACACATATATACAAGCAGTGTTTATATTAAGATAGCAATTTCTCAAACTTTAATGGATCTTCTCAACCACCCAACTATTCAACCATCCTTGTCATTGAGAACTGATGAAGGATGCATCTTTTCCACATGTGTGTGGTCATGTCTAATGGTTGCTTGAAATAGAGTGGAGAATGAAAAAACTGAAAAATCCTGAGTTCAAATCCCTCTATTTATATATAATGAATATTTAGTATAAACAAATTACATACTGCCTTATAATTACATATCACTTGGAAAATAGATTACATCTTAGTATAAGTTCTGCCCATCCCTCTCCTATTAATATATATGGATACATAATGTCCAATAATATGAGGGGTTAGATTGACCTAATGTCTATATCGGTATGACTATAATATCAAATACAACAAGGGCTTTGAGCATTCCATCATTAGTTTTTCAATGAAATGGATGACTGAAGAAGTTTGAAGCCTGTCCATTAAAGTTTGAAAAATTGCTATCTCAATATACACCGAGCACTCACTATATATATATCATTATCAACCATTATCAATTCACTACAGGATGAAGGTCTCCAAGTTTAATCCATCTTCTCCGATTTTTAGCTTCTCTTCTCCACATCACCCCTGCACACTTTCTTATTTCATCCATCCATCCATCTCACATGTGGTCTCTTTCTGGGTCTTTTACAATCTCTTGGAATCCAGTTTAAAATTTCAGCTGCAGAAAGGAGTTTTGCTATTAACAGAAAGGAGACCCTTTGATTCCTCTTGGAGGCCTTAAAGGAACCGAGCAGGGCAAATTCCTAATGTCCACTCCATACATTCTTGTCCTTGCAGCTGTTATTACTATGTGATTATTCATATAGTATACGAACATGGATGGGCTGCTCACCAACATGCATTAGCCAATGTGGTGAGTTTATTGGCTTTTTACCTCTGAGTTTAAGATCAAGAAACACCATGGTCTTTCTTCTCAGTGCCTGATGAGGCAGAATGAATGTTTGTGTAAATGATAAATATTTTCCCAATATATATATATATATATTTTTTTATTAATTTAGTTGTTTTTTTTTTTTTTTTTTTTTATGTTTTTTTTTTTTAAACTAAAATTTTTTTAATATAATAATATTTTTTTTTTAGGTTTTTTTTATTATATATATATATGTGGGGGGAGATTATGATTTGGCCTAACTGATGAGAGATGGTTTTGCACAAAATATGTATATTGGGAATCATGTATCTTTTTTGCATGTATGTGGTCATGTGTGACAATGGCTTGAGATAGAGTGGACAATGAATAGACTGAAAAATCCTGAGTTTAAATCCTTCTATTTATATTATCACATTTCATATCAAAAAATCACACACAATGTAACGTTTTCTCTATTATTTGACAATATTTAATTTAATAAATAGCAACTGAGTGTTACTGTATATACATAATGATTCACATACAGATCCAATATTAACATTTGCAATTAGTTTTCAAAAGAAACTTTTTATTAACAATTCATGGGATATTAACGATTGATTCGGGTAGAGTTCATTGATACACTTGACAAATTTTGCATTTAAAAAAAATTACAGCAGTTTTTGTTTTACATCTAAATATATAATATATTGTAAACACATTGTTTCCACATTCAATGTATCTTTATATTAAAGTAGAAAACATAATTCATCTTACCACAGCTTGGAACATTGATTTATATGGAAAACATATAGCTGCATATATGTCTGAAATAAATAACGGGAATAATAAAAATAGATTTCAAATAAATAATTGTGAGTGGTCAATAATTATAAGATTATAACTTTCTGACAGAAAAATAAGTGTTAGTAAGATTAAAGCAAGACTAACTTCATAAGAAATAGTTTAAGAAACTGCTCGTAATATTCCAAGTAATGAATATTTAGAATTAGATCATCATCTTGCTATTATAATAAAATATACTGATATTCTTGTAACACAAAAATTAAAATTTAAGAGTTTCATTTTATTAATATTCAAATAAATAGTGACGCAATAATTCTTGTAAGTTATTCTGATTACTTAAATTTAATCATCTAATTTCTTTAGAGAAAAGTTTGATGACATCACTAATCAGTTGAAGAATTCCAATTAATCTAATTTTATTTGGTCCTTTCAAATTTGAATATATCCAATAATTTTTCATTCAAATAATGTTAAGAATGCAACACTAATTAAAATAAAGATTATTAAAATTAAATATAAACTAAATGAAATTATAATATTCTTATTTTTTTCCTTTTACTTTCTTTGCATTTCTTCATATATTCATATACATTCCTTACAATATATATATATATATGTGTGTGTGTGTGTGTGTGTTTAAGTTCTTGAGGATATGTATGTATATATTTTTTGATATACATATGTATGTATATATATTTTTATATGTATATGAAGTAATGGTTATATGTTTATATCATTCAATATTGTAGCTCTGATGAAAACTGCAGGACAGTCGAAACTGTCAGGAAAATAAAGGAATCATTAAAAAAGTTTTTTGCATTAAAGTGTATATGAAGAGGTTATTGTAAGCAATATATGTGAAATTATCATATCTATGAAACTTAAATTAGTTACATTTTTCTGCCACGAAGGTTATTTAATGTAAATAAACTGCTTTAGCTTATTGGTTGATTTACAAAATCAACATTAAAAAAATTTACTTGAATTGAGAAGTTAATAATATTGATTTGGGAATCAAAGATGAATGGGAAGGTTAAGATTTAAAATTTTAGAATTCCCATTAAGACTATTGTTAAGAAAATTAACAAAAATAAATAAATTTTTATAAACAAAATATGAATAATTATGGCAGTGACAGATAAACATATATTAACAAAAAAATATTAATTATTATAGGAATATAATCACACAAAAATATTAATTATCGTAGAAATATAATTAGGGAATCACAGTTTCGGCTTTCTAATTAGGGAAAAATACAATGACACTACAAATTAGGGAAATGGTGGGAGAGCTCTACTGATTAAATAAGACAGTTGTAACAAAACTTCTGGTTGTAGAAGCACAGTAGTAGTTTATTTAAAGTAATGCAATCAGTTATATCATTCTATAACTCTAAAATAAATTACCACTGTGATATGTATATTCAGCAGATTATATTAGCACTTCTAATCAAACAATATAACTACTTAACTGAAATGATTTACAATAATGTTCTAATATATGAATTTTTTCTACAGTATAGGCTTTTTCATACCTGCCCTCCAATGTGTAATATATAAGGGGTTTGAGCTCAGACTTTCACATGACCCTCAACTATCCCATGCTATCTCATACTGCTGACATACTTGATCACCCCCATGTCACAAAAATATATAATCACCAATATCCGTATTTCATGCTAAACCAGCACTCATCAGTTGGTCCAGATTATCATCTCCACACATATATACAATCAATGCTCAGCTTATATTAAGATAGCCAATCTTCATACTTTAATGAACAGGCTTCAATCCATTCCACCCCACAACTCCATTTCATCGAAAATCTGATGGTGGAACACTTAAACACCAACAATGGTTCACCAATATTCTCACTTGTTCATAGTTTTTTTATTGCCAAAAATTCCCTTTACTAAAGAGAGTACTTGAAAAATTCTAAAGCAGTTATACAATACTACTCACAATAAATATATATATATATATAAGCACAAATATTTGTATTAAAAAATAAAATTTAAAACAAAAATCTTATAGTAAGATAATTTACCTTTAACGTCTTCTATTCTATAATTAATTCCTGAACTTATTAAAAAATGAACAACTTCAAAATTTTGAGATATGCATGCAACATGAAGCATGCTGTAAGTATTTTCAAAAATATGATTCATATCTAGAAAAAATATAATATACATTTACATATAAATAAACTAAGTCAAGCAGTTAATTAAAACATTGTGTACGTATATATACTTTAATAATTTTAAGCATATTTGAAACATTCTTATAAATGATCAAATATTTAACATTCGGAATATAAATATTTCACAGAAGAATCATGTCTGAATATGTTACTAGGACAAATTACAAGCAGATTCTAAGAAACTATTTTTAAATAAACTTTCACATATCAGTGACAATCCATTTGTTAGAGAAAGGGAAATCTTTTTCATTTAATCTTCCGTTGTCTTGCTTCCGTTGTCTTGGATGACAATGTAAAATTTCAGACTTTTTGATTGTAAATGCTTGATTTGTTTGCAATATATACAACTGAAGATCAGATAAAAGCAATCTATTATCTAACAAAGTGAATTAGCATTGATATATGAAAGGGTAAATGTAATTGCAAGTTTATTAAAAAAAATGGTTCTTTAGAATCTTTTCGTAATTTATCCTAGTAACATATTCAGACATAATTGTTCTGTGAAACATATATACAAATAAAATAACCATTAATAAAAAAAACTTTTGTAATAACAATGTGAATATAATCGTAATTAACTATTATATACAATCTTTCAATCCGCAGAAATACCTTTGGTTAATTTAATGGCAATTGAGAAGGATTAAGGAATTTACTGAAAACACTTCTGCAGACTGAAAGACTGTATATAATTGTTCATTATTATAGCATAACCTTTGTTTTATATATATATATATTGTAATGGTCTGAATGGGGCAAGTATTTGTATAAGATATCCAAAGAACAAAGACTCAATTAAATGCAAAATTGAACCTAGATTTATATAAGATAAATGACGTTAATAAAACTTCTGCTAATCAGGTTCCTTTAAGTGATTTGATCCATCCATACTGCTACACAAGTTTGAAATAAATATGTAATAATACGAATGCTAGCTCTAATATATATATATAAGATTTCAGGAGGTGATATTTTGATCTTTATTTAAATTAAATAAATGCGTAAAAGGTAATCACGAAGCGTAAGCTTGTGGTTAAGACCTGTAGAGGTCCCTACCTTCGCAATTTTCAGACGCATATTCCTGAGGTTACAGCCTTAGTAAATATTACTTCATTTCAATAAAAATTTTATTAACAATAAATAGTGATTACATACTAATAAAGGATAAATAAATGAATAAATTGTACAATAATATGATTATATAATTAAGGTCAGAATATATATATATATATATATATATATATATATATATATATATATATATATATATATATATATATATATATATATATATATATATATATATATATATATATTGTTAAAGAGAAGGATTTAATCTTATATATTTCTGTTTTATCTTGAAGTGAGAATTAATTTCAAGAGTAGTTGGAATAAAAAAAAGAAGAATATTGTGTTAACGATAATAAAACCTCGTTTATTACAATTATTGCTATATAAAATATAAAATGACTAATGGTTTTTTATAAGCTAAAAGTTTTATTCTCAGTTTATCCTTTACAATTATTATATTGGCATATTAAATAATTTAGAACTGTTTTCAAACTCTTATTTGTGCATGTGTGTGTTTGTTTTATGTGATATTTCATTTAATTAATAAATATTCGGTTTTATGATTGCTTTTCAGGATAGATTTCGGATATTGTTATATTCCAAAATAATTAAGGAAGTCAGTAATCGATCATATATATGTGTTTATCTGCCGATGTATCATAAGGAAATGTATAGAATAGCTATCAGAAAGGAAATTATTTTGATACGTTCTACGTTTATTTAGGTGGAGAATTTTCTCCGTTAGTATATATTTTTCTATTATATAGATTGCCATGGGTAGAGTATATTTTAGATTACGTACACATATATTAAAGATGATATTTCATGAAGTTAAGTGATGTTTTCCCATTGTTCTGGTGTTGAGGCGCGTCCCACACCAATAGTATATTTCATAGTTTTGGTAGTTTGATAGTAGATTTGTTAGCTAAAGAGCATATTCACTCCCCATTTGCTTAGATTCTCTTGAGTATTTACTTTGTATTTTTATAGAAGCATAGCTTTATGGAATTTAGTTGGTGGTTAGATAAACAGTCAGATCAGGTTCTTTGTTGAATATGAAAGTTGATATAATGTGATATTTGTTGGCTGGTGTATGACATTGTCCGAAATAAATTACGTGTTTAATAGTTCTTAAATAACTTGATAATATGTAAAAATATTGCTTTTAGTTATTATTGCATAGGATGTTAAACACACGTGTAACGTAAATAAAATCGCAGATATAAGAGTATAATATTGCTAAATTTATATATTTGAAAATAAACATTATAAAGTATATCATATTAAATTTGCCACAGATTAGAAGTTATCAAGTCATCGAAATGATTATTATTTGTTTCTACTTTAGTTTTGTTTTTGTAGGCATAAAATTGTAGGTATTTAAAGTGATTATTTAATAAAGATTATTTAAAGCTGCTCTCTAATAATAATTAGTATTAATTTGCTGTATTTTAAGAAGTGATAGTATATCCTCTCAAAAGTGTATATTGTGCCCAATAATATAATGTATTATTTATTCAGTGTTGCATTTTGATAAAAAATACTTAGATAGCCTGGATATTCAAAGTCAGAATACTGAGGTATATTTTGTTTGTTAATTTACGCTTATAAATGTGTTGGTAATAAATCATGTAATATGTAATGGGGATAATCCTAAACTTCAATTAATGGATTTGTTTGTAAATTTTAAAATTAAGTTAAAAGATTCGAGTTGTTCTTATATGCATTCGAATTCTAGTTTCCACATTCTACACATCTATCATAATATAAGTACATGATTTTATAAATTAGATAACAAATGTGTTGAAGTCTGATAATATTGTTCTCTTGACCCGAACATTATATAAAATATTTTATTGTGCAGTAAACTTATAAAAAGAGTCACATACTTTATTATTTAGACAATGATGTGAAATTAAAAGGCACTCTATTTCTTTCATTATCTAATTGTTAGCTCAGTGAAACATCATCTAATTATTATATTTTTTATTATTATTATTCCTTTATTATTACTTCAATAGTCCTAAATTATTATGTAATGGAATTTCTATAATTAAGTCACATTAAAGATTCCCTGAGATCCCATTTCCTAGTTTTAAATTAATATTGGTGTATTTATTTATATTAAGGTATGCTGGATGGTGAAATTATTCTGTACCTTATTTATATTAAAGTTATGTTGTAATTGTTCTATGAATGTATTTGGATGATGGAAGAAATCAACTCAGAGTATAGTTTATTAACTTGAGTAAACAAAATATTATTAGTTTATTATGTAATTGATTAACTAGTGAATCATACAGTGAAGCATACATCTTGTTTTACTTCTCAATAGTATTTCTTCCTTCATTTAAATATATTCTGTATATTTTACAACTGTCTTTAACCTTCCACTAAACTAGGTTATGAATTAGATATAATAAAAGAGTCTCACCATTAGTTTTTGATAATTTACAATTATTAATTTATTCTATTAATCAATAAAATTGGCACCTTTGGGCATTTGTTTGTATAGTGTAGAGTAGCAGTGTAGAGTGTGGTGGTTACAATATATATATATATATATATATATATATATATATATATATATATATATATATATATATATATATATATATATAATATATATATTATATATATATATATATATATATATATATATATATATATATAGTTTTGGAATAAGTTATTTTTTTGTGCTAAGACATCTAAAAAAATTATATTGTTTAGTTATGCTATGGATAAATTGTTGCTAGTACTTTGTAATGCCATAATTTTTACATATAAGAGCTTCTACATCAATATTTTATGTTATACAACTGTAAACTATTTTTACATAAATTAAATAAAAAAAGTTTTAATTTAAATAATAAATGTGTAAGATGCTAAAGTATTTAAATATTTAAATAGCACGTAATGTCCCTAATAAATAATACATTTTCAAGTTAATAATGTTATTATTGATTTACATTAACTATTACAATGTTTCAAAATGTATGTATTAATTTTTAAAGTTAAGAAACCAGGTTTAAGCCTTATATTTTTTTTTGATACTTAAAACTAAAGTTATAATACTTTAATTCATTTTTAAAGTTAACACATACTATTCTAATTAAGTATTTTACACCCATTTAATTAAATATAATTTAGTAAACCTAATACTTAAAATATGATTTTTAAAGTAATAGATAGATTTATATGTGAATAAATGAATGAAGGAATAAAATTATAGCTGTTAACATTATTTGTTTTAAATGTTATTATATGTCTAATATTTAATGATAGTCTTAAAATATATTCCGAGATTTTATCTATAATTAAAACAGTGATAAATAAATTTACTAAATATTGTTTGTAATACTTGTTTTATTAAAAATGCAATGCATATTTTAGTTTAGAAATAGTTTTATTTTATCCTGGTATTTGGTAATTTTTATTATTTCTTTTGATTTTCAACCAAGAAGTGCTTTCAGTTAACTTTGTTGTCTAGAAAAAAACATTTATTGTAAAATTGAATATTAATTAGATAACTTTTGATTAACAACTTTTTCTATTGATAAATAGGGCAAGGATACAAACTAATCAGGAAAAAGGTTTAGGTTAAAAAGTTAATATAGAATCTGGTAAAATAGTCACATGACTAATAATGTAAATAAGGTGAGACTGACCCCCAACAATCAATCATCACCCACTTTTCTCACTTCATTCCAATTGTTTAATTTGCAGCAGTCATATTTTAAATTCTAAAAAGCGTAATTTCCTCTAAATACTACTATTTTGAAGCTCAGTCTTTTAGTCTGTACTAAAACTATTTAAGCAAACTTATTGAATTGAAACATCAAGGGACTAAAATCGTTATATTTGCCAGTCTAAATAGTAATATATTTCATTGTTACAATGTTTAGAATAATATCATAATAGACTAACATGACAGTCAGTATAAAATAATTTAGAATAATATCTTTTAAATTTATAGATTCAAAAACATCAACATTTATTTTTATTGTCCATTAACATGACTTAAGAACATCTATCAATTTCAAACTTTAATGGAACAACTGTGTTATAATTAAAGTTCTCAAAAATATTTCATTTTCTTATTGGCAAGAACATTACATAAAGTATTAATAATTTATTGAGATTTTCTTCAAAATATTCATTTATGTAAATATTGTCCATAATTTATTTACTTAAAGTAAAACTATATTTTTAAATAACAAATGTATATTTCAGATATATACAAAATATATTATATCAATAAAAGATTAAATTAATAACAGTTTTATACTTCAAAGAATAATTTATTGTGCTATATTTAAATAAAATACATTATATTATCATTTGAAAAATGGCATGAATGTTTTATTTTTTATGTTTTGTTTGCTTCTCCTGAAAAAGGAAATATATTTTCACAAACAGGGGTATGATAATAGATGGACAATTGAAATTTTAAACTGGATTCCAAGAGAATGTAAAAGATCCAGAAAGAGGCCACATAGGAGATGGATGGATGAAATAAGAAAATGTGCAGGGGTGTTGTGGAGAAGAGAAGCTAAATTTCGGAGAAGATGGATTAAACTTGGAGAGACCTTCATCCTGCAGTGGATTGATAATGGTTGATGATGATGATGTGAAATTAAAAAGTATTTCACTTGTTAAAAAATTGGAAGTATTATCTCTACCTGAAAAATCACATTTTATTTAATAAACATAATAGTAATAATAACAAGTCAGATGTCACATGACTTATATATAGCTTGCACTTACAAATATGTAAAATTAAGAGCGTGCTAATAGCTCTAAACAAGCTTTTTTTTTTTATTTATGATAAATGCTACATATAATTATTTTTTAACTCTTGCAAAAATGTTTAATTCCTGCAATCTATTTCTTCCCTTCAAACATTGCTATGGAGGATGCTGTAGTCTTAAATATAATATTTACATTCTGCATTTTTTTTCCTAGTAGTATTTAATGATCTTTGATAAATGTTATTTAACAGAAGTACTTTATTATTCAATATTTGCATTACAAATACAAATTTATAATAATGTGTATAATGGATTAATTTAGAAACCTGAATTCAAATATTGAAGAAATGAATGTTTATCATAATTTAAATCATATAAATGTATTGAATGAAAGACCATATATTATACTATATTTGCTAACAGTTTTATTTGAAATCTTACTAAGGATAACCCAAAAAAACATTCTATTTTTTTTAATTATTTTAAAGTCATAGTTAAGGGTATTATTTGATGGATGTCTTTGATGTGCACAAGATGCTGTTTCCAACATTCTTCTTCATGTTGATTTTTAATGGAGAATGTGTTAATAATGAAGTATAAGATTTTTTTTTAAATTTATTTATTTGATGGTAAAAAGGTTGAATTTATGTGTGTTATGATTTTTCATACCATGTTTCATTTATGTGGATATTATTTTTATTTTGTATGCTATATTTTAAGATATTATAGTTTAAATTCTCAGAATTGTATTTTATATTTAAATATTTTAAAATAGTATGTGTTTTCTTAAACGCATATACTTTATTTATTTATTGAGGTATAATGTTATGTTGTAAGCTGAATAAGTAGATTTATATTTCTATTATTTTATGCTTATTTATTGTCCTATGTTAATAGGACCATATTTGACATTAATTATTTTTATTTATCATATTTCACATTTGTTAGCAGTGGTATTTTTGTTAGAGATAATAAATTTATTCTCTCTATTTTATGAGCGCTCATGTATGCTAGTAAATTTAAAGTTGACAGTATTAGTCTCTATCATTATTTTACAAGCTTATTTTTCAAGTGAGTGTGGTATTTGTATCTTTTTTATTATTTGTTGTCTTGCTAGCATTTGTATGCTCATAACACATATTTGAAATTGTAGTTTTGACTCTCTTTATTTTTAAGGCAATTTCTCTTTAATGTTCTGTCCATGATGCATATTCTTATTATTTTTCTTGATTAGTGACAAAGTCCTATATCTTTTATTATCTCTCAAAATAGGTGTATTTTTATGAGCTAGGCCATCATATTTTGATTTTGCTTTACTTTATTATTTGATGATGGATTTTGTTTATAGTTTGAAGTATTTTTAATAAAGCATGTGTAAGACTTTACCATGACATTAACTGTCATTTTAATGATTTTATAAAGGTATTGAAAATGTCTACCTTATCTCTATAGCATTCTTGGTTGGCTTAAATGTGGATAATACATTATAAATGTTTAAGTTTTATTTATGAGTTTTGCTAATTATCAGTATATATATATATATATATATATATATACTGATAATATATATAATATATATATATATATATATATATATATTGAACCACCCACCTTCATTATTTATATTAATTAACAACGATGAATAGAAAAAATAAAACTAATACTCCACCTTCCTTACTAGCCAATCTTTAAAGGTGTTTGGTCCTCAGGTAAAGTGCAAAATATCATTGGCAGCTTACTACCAATAACATAAACACTCGGCTACTGGACAAATACCGACCAAATAAACTATTTATTTTTAAGGTAAACCCTTTACGCACCAGTTAATTACATGTGTAAACAACATGTTTATCTGATCAGCACTAAAGCCAGTAACTGAGCCTCCAGCTAGCTCAATGGATTGTAACTACCTTTTTTAGGAAAAATAAAACTCTGTTCTCTCTAATAATCCTATCTCAATAATAATGATAATTTTTCTGAATGTGAAAACATTAACATCTTTAACAACAAATACTTACTTTTAAAATATATAGTTTCTCTATTCTTTTAATTTTAACTTAATTGTTTCTTGTTAATAATTAAAAATATCCATTCCCATCTTATTAAAAATATTGTTCAATATAAATGTGTGTATTCAAAACATAAACGAAAATATTTAAACAACATTTTAAGTATATATTTTTCTTAATAAAAAAAAAAACAATCATTTTGCTTTATAAGTTAACCCTTTTCCCGCGTCCGACGAGGCTCCTCGTCGACATCTGAAATCACTCTAACTCAGCCCGTTTTCATACGAAAAAATTTGTTAAATACATATTGAATTCGTTTTTAAAAGTTCTGTACGATGGTGACATCTTCCGATTTATTTTAGAAGTAAAAAATAGAAAAAAAACGCATTTAAACCTAAACAAAGAAGGAACATTATTTGTGATTGGTTCTTAGCATGCTCTCAGCCGAAAAAGACATTCTGATTGGCTGGAAAGAACAAAGAAACAGCCTGATCAAAGAAAATAAAGAAAAACGCTGAGATTTTCATTTCGAATACGATTTAAATTATTATTAAATAATATTTATGGAAATTAAACATAATTTTCAGAGAGAATAATAAAAAAACAAAATTATTTTCGAAAAATATTGAAGATTTTAGTACAAATATTGAAGTTGTAATAAAAAGAAATATTTACTTTTCTATAACGTAAAAGTTCAGATCTTGTGTTTACATTATAACTTTTATGTTGCCGATATTGAATATCTTAGAATAAATAAATAGCAATTTATTTTTGAAAGAACTTTCGTTGTCTTCACAACCTTAAAAATTAATTATATACTTTTTATAAACGTATCTGAGTTGAATTTAATATTATAGGCGAATATGTTTTAACAATAGGCTTTGTCTTCAGTTTGTGAGTTGGCCAATTAAAAGATTTGATTTTTATCTGATACAACCAATGATAAAATTAGCGGTTTAAGGGTTAAACACACATACTCTTTTCATTTTAAATAAATATTTTAATATATTATATTATTCTTTTCATTTTAAATAAATAATCAAATACATTATATTACTCTTTTAATTTTAAACAAATATTTTAATAAATTATATTAAATAAAATATACTTGACGTATTACATTAAAATACACCCATACATACACACAATGTCTTTAAAATATAATTAAATACAGAAGCCAATATCATTTATACTTCTCAACATCACATGATCACTATCTCATACAAGCACAATAATTGTTATTAAACAATTCAAAATACAGCAAAACTCTCCATATAGTAGTGCCATCTTGTGCTAACAAGAGCAATCAATGGATGCCAGAAGGCTTGTGCATAAAATCCCTATCTAGTGCCTACTCATCCAATATCCCCAGACTAGTTTCTGGCTTGTGGCCTTCATCAGTGAGGAGTCTTGGATTGGAGAGCACTGCACCTAGATCTTAGGATCTAATGCAACCCTCCAGCACCCACCTTTTAACTCTATTTAACTACAAAACTATGAGATTGAAATTGAAAACACTATTAATATTTTCAACCCAAGCTCAATAGCTTATATAGTCTTATGGGTCTGAACTCAATTCAGTACCGATACATTTTGGTGTCTTTGGCTCTTTAACAACCATAGCCACCACTATCCTATTAGGCAGGATTGGTGTTAAACCACTCAACATCACATGATCAACACTGCATCATTTCGGTAGACATAACAATTTATATAATTGTTATATCTGTAATTTCAAAATTTTTTTTAAATGTTTTAAAATATTCAAAATAAAAATGGAATGTTGAAAGTTTTAAAACATTTTAACAATGGAAATTTTGAGTTATCTCTAGCATCAATTGTCTCATGAAATTACTGTCCTTTACTTCGTTCTGATTGGGCTACTATTTTTTCTTCAAAACTTTTACACATACACACACACATTTAATTGTTTTATTATAAAACAAAACAAAACTCTCTTTATTATTATTTTTTTTCTTTTATTACAAACTAATCAAAATAATATTAAATCATTCTTTTTATAAAATCGATTTTTTTCTACTTTAAAATAAATAAAAAAAACCCTCTTTTAAAGCGTTTATTATTTATTTTCTTTAATAACCCCCCCCCCACTCTACTCTTTAGTTTTTTTTAATTTTTCTTTCAACTTTTAACTTTTATTCCCACTTTATTTTTTTAAAAAGATGAAATTTATGAGATATTGCTATTTTTAAATACCACTACAATTCAATAACAATGTACTTCGGTACAATATATATATATATATATTAAGTGTAAATAGAAAATAGACATCTGTCTGTCTTGTCATTCCTTCAGTACTGGGCTGGTAAGCTAATATTACAAGTGAATATGCCAAATATTCATTAGAAACATACTACTTATATGAAGACTATTATCATTGTATGAATGCACTAATAAGTGAGTTATTTTTGATAATTAAACAATATAATGTTATTTCAATCTTCTGGATTATTTTTGCTTAATCCAATTGAATTTATTTTTAATAAAATATTATGTATTTTCTTTAATCTTTCTATTACAAATTTTGAAGAAGTGATATTGTGAAAACTTTGGTTATGTTCACTCAAATATAGGTTATTTGTAATTATATATTTTTTTTCCTATAAATAAATACTTGTTATTATTTAATTAATTTTTCATTTCACTTATCAACAGAAATTATTTTATATATGGAGTAAAATTTTAAATGCTTATAAAATATAAATTATTTTAAGAGAATTTGCTGAATGAATACATGACATTGAAGCTAATAAAAGTCATTTTATTGAATTATTTAAATATTAAAATAACATCTAAGAAATATGTAATTTTCTTAATAAAGATTTATAATTTGATTTGCTAATTTGTATCACATTAACTAATTTAATTTGCTTATGCCAAATAACTGTACATATTTATTTTAAAATCATTTTCAAATTCAAAATAATATATATTGTTGTATCATAAAATTTAATTTTATAAAAACCTAATTCATATTTATAAAATGTCTAAGTAAATTTATTCTAGGATGTTCAGAATGGCTACATGATCTTAGATTATTTATTACTTTATTTAAAGTAAAAGGTCATGTTTTATTTTATTAAAGTTAGTAATAATATTGTTATTATCATAACGACGATAAGGCATTAGCTTAGGGGAAGTGTATGTCTCATTTATTTATTAAATAGGATTCCATTTGACATTCAATAAATCTAAACATTCAGAAGAATTTGAGATAATATTGCACTGAGACATTGTAATATTATTTCACAAATCATATTATTAAATTTAGTGTCACATTAAAATTTTACATTCAAAGATGGATATTAACTGACATAGACTTTCAAAGAATATTTTAAAATTTAATAATTAAATGTTTTTATTTGGCCAAAACAATGAAATACTTAGAAGATCTTTAGTAGATGAATAAAAGAGTGTAGTTGTATTTGATCTTGAAGAAAAAACAACATTAAATATAAACATAATAGTATATGTTTATAATATTAAGATTCTTTTACTTATGCTAGAGTTAATTAAGATTCCTTATCCTTCATATTTATTAATAGTTTTACTTTGAACTTTTATTATATTTTTATAATGCTTTTCTTATATATCTTTTTATTGTAGAATATGGCATTTATTTTATTAAACTAACTGACTTTAGCTATAACACTTTACAAATTTATATTTATATGACGTTTTGTACATTTGTTGAGTCTATATATTTTCATTAGGTTACTTTTGAAGACCTGACATTAAAATGCATTGAAGCTCTTTCTCTATCATATTTTCATAGATTATAATTTATATATATATATATATGAAAAACAAAAACAAGTTATTCACGTAACTTGCTATCACTTGTTATTTATGTTCAACAGATGGCGTTCTGACTCTTTTTTCGTTTATGTAAACAAATTTTACACTTGTTCGGTGGTTTTGGTAAAACGCCATCTGTTGAACATATATATATACACACTCTAGCATTGCACAAAACTGAACAGTCCTTTGTCTTTTTTGTCACTGCAACTAATAAAATTTATATATAAATGAAAATGTTTAGATTTCCTGATCATTTTTATTTAAATATCATAATTGATGTAAAATATCACATAACATTATTAATTTATTTAAAAATAAAACATTTTAAAAATATTACCTCATAATTACAGTAATTGTACATATGATCAAATTATCTTTATCAATAATATTTTGCAGAGTTGAAATGTGTTAATCAATTTGGAGACTGGGCAGAATTGCAATGTTTGAAATACGAAATCTGGGATTGAAGCTATGTTGTTCAATTTTTTTAAGTAATATTTCTTTTTTTTTGTATTATTCTGCATTATCTTTTTATTTCTTTTATTAAATAGTTTTTTTTCCATTTTTAGTAATATTATCTTTTTTTAGATGCATTATATTTTTACATATTTTACTAAACGACTATTTCTTGGATGTATTCTTTTGCTAAAAACTACATTCCAAATCTAAAAAAAAAACACTATGAATAAAAAAATTCATTTTTTAAAAATATATTATTGCTTGGTAAAATATTTAATTTTTAAAAAATTTCATGATAATGATATTATTGAATGCAAACTTTTACATGATTGCACTATTGACAATGTTTACAAAGTATATCTAATGAAACAAATTAAATGTTTGATTATTTTATAGTTACCTAACATAACTTATGAATAAACAAAATAAAGTACAAGGCAATTTAATTGCTTTTACAATGTATTGAATAAATAATCTAAGTAGGAATATTTGAATTTTTTTTCTTTAAATAAATATTGGCTCAATTTCTAATTATCAACCTTCATAATAAAGTATAATAAGTATTATATGACTTATTAATAAGCATTAAAATATAATACAGTACATAAATATTTTTATTAAAAAAAAAAAACAAGTGAAAGTATTTTTATTAATAAAAAATGTAAATATGTTTTTTTGTCAGAGAGGTTCTGATTTAAAAATAACAATGGAATTTGAAAACAAAGAACATATTTACAAGGAGGTGTTAATGAAATGTAAGAGTTATATAAGCCATGTTATTTAAAATTAACTTTGTTTGTCTTTATAAAATAGAACTTATATTTATGAACAATGGAAAGATATAAATTTAAAATGTTGAATGATGTATATAATAAATCATAATTTTTAATAGTGAAATAACACCAGATAAACAAATGAAATAGAAGTGTAAACATTTTAATATTGAAAAAGTGGTTCTTAATAAAAAAAAATGTAAATAAGTCTAAGCATGAGAAATTTGCAATGGGTTTTTGAACAAACAAGATCTACTTTTAATGGATTACTAACGTGCTGGTAAAAGGTCATCTAAATATTGATTCAAAAATAATAGTGAGTCAAGCAAGGTTATTTTGCTCCTTGCTTTGCAGTATGGTATTAAGAAGTAAAATGTTCCAAAGAATAATATTCTACATGTACATAATATTTTAAATAACAATATAAGTAACACACACACACACACACACATATATATATATGAAAAGAAAGTTACTGTTAACACTAACTGAAATAATTATAGAAAATATACAAACTATCATCATACTGGATATTTGTAATTGTATGATGGTTTGTATATTATATATATATATATATATATATATATATATATATATATATATCTATATATATATATATATATGATCAGAGACAGCCTGAGAACAAAAGGAAATGGTGTAATGTTCCTATGCATATGTATAATCATGGTGGTTCTTTTAAAAATAATAGAAACACTTAAATATTAGGGGGAAAAATGCACATATTTCCTTTCAGATGATTAACCAAAAATAATATTAAATCTCCTGAAAGAAAAAATTAAAAATTTCAAATTTACTAAATAAATATTTTTGTTTTAAGGTATTATTTAATTATTATTTTAAAAATTATTATTTTAAACATTAATTTGTTTTATTTTAGCATGTAATTTATTGTCTGTGTTTATTTTACAGAAATAAATGAATAAAACACATAAGGTATTTAACAAACACATTAAATGGCTAAAGCTATATTTTCAAGTATTTTTGCAAAAGCATTAGGAAAAAATGATTTCATTTACAAGTTTTATTTCATAGAATGGGAGGGAGTGCTAAAATTTATATTGCATAAAGGTGCTTCCTACCCATGCAGCAGCACTGATTATAATAGTCTAAATAAGTACAAACATTATCATTTTTGACCACTACAGAATGAAGGGTTTTTAAATTTTATTCAGTTTATCACACAGTTTACTTTTACTACACATTATGTAAGGCAATCATAACAAATGCATCTGTTTCCCATGTGATTTATTTCTCAGACTTAAACAGGTTTTTCTTATCCAATTTAAACATTCACTTATTCTTTTCTTAATATTCATTCTGGATACACACAAATGTGCATACTATTAATTATAATACTGAATTTAATTTTGGTTGATTTTTACATGAGTACAAATATTTAAAAGTTACAAAACTATGACAATCTGTGTATAAGTACATATGTTTTTGATATAAAATACGAGTACATAAATGATCAACGGATGTTATATATATATAAGTTTTACATTTTTTGATATGCGCATTCGGATTTATTTTTAATATATATATGTATGGCACACATACAATGACATTTAAATAAAATCGCGCTGTTGGATTTTAATTTTAAATCGTTTAATCTTAACCTCAATCCCATAAATCTGCTGTCATCGCATTATAAACAACTGTAACTATTGTAAAAATACCTAAACATAGTTCCTATCTTCAATAAAGTGATTTTAATAAAAAAGGAATTCTGGCTGTTTTCTTCAAGTGTGGTCACTTCTAACTTGACAATATTGTTAAAGGGTAAAGACTGTTTTATTCTCGAGTCTTTTTTTTTTCTTTTGCTTAAAAAAAATCCTATTTGTACAAAATTACAGAAAAGTTGAAAGGCATTATTAAAAAAGAAAATTAGTCCCTTGTGAATGATTTTGTAAGCCAAAGAAAAGCTTCTTTGAGATGTGATAAAGATATTGTTGAATGAAGAATATTCATTTCTAAAAAGTAATCAAAATCTGTGAATAGACAAAGTGCAGAAGCCTCAATCAGTTTTGATTGTCAATGAATTTTTTACATCAGTTTCATTTGTGAATTATTATCCTACTAAAATAATAGATTTAGTGGGTGGCGCTAGTTCTGTTGAAGGATTTTAGAATAAAATTTTGACTTTTCTAAGAAACTAAGCTTCTGTTTTTTTATTATCTTTAAACATTCAAATAAAGCTAATAATCTTAATATCCTAATAAATCAAGTGCTGTTTTTATCGCTTTTTTTTTAAACTTAACGCTTTTCCAGCTTTAATTATGATTTTTTAAAAAAAAATGTACAACTATATATATATGCAAAATGTTACGGCTTGCAAATTATATTAAAATGTATTTGTATGTATAAATACATGTTTGTATATAAATCATAAATATCAAGTTATTTTATACTCATATATATATATATATATATATAGATAGATAGATAGATAGATAGATAGATAGATAGATAGATAGATAGATAGATAGATAGATAGATAGATAGATAGATAGATAGATAGATAGATAGATAGATAGATAGATAGATAGATAGATAGATAGATAGATAGATAGATAGATAGATAGATAGATAGATAGATAGATAGATAGAGAGAGAGAGAGAGAGAGAGAGAGAGAGAGAGAGAGAAAATAAGTGAGCAGTATGTGGGAATGACATCTGGTAGCATTTCCCAGAAGAGAACTATCTGCAGTGAAAATAGCACTGACCATGTTGGCTGAATAATTGGAAAGTTCATTTTTATTTTCCTAATTTACGTCCTATATAAGAAAAATTATTATATGTATATAGATACAGAATTGATAATTCCCATTATGCCCAGTAATGTATTTATATCAATGAAAAGTATAGAATTGAATTTTAGGATATACAAATTTATACAAATTATTTGTTTTAGTGAAAAATGTTTTACGCTTTTTTGTTTTGTTTTTTTGCTGCAAATCATCAATAACTAAATATTGAAGAGGAGATTTTTCATCGAGGCTGGCTTGGATGAAGATATATTTTTTAGGTGAGAAAGGTTTGGGAATATCTACTAGAGTTTAATATTTATTAATCATCATTGCTGTCAACAAATCATTATTATGATTGCATATAAATCTAGCCATTTTTTCCAAGGGAACTGAATGAGAAAATTATAATACTGAAATGTATTTACAATTATAAATAGTAGCTTAATCATTATTTTTGGATATATATATATATATATATATAACAATTCAGATATTATTATTTAAATTACATCTAAAATTTTCAAAATTATGTACTTATATATATATAATTAAAATGTCACAAAGATTATATATATTAATTTTCATTTATATTAACTTTTATACATTTTGATATTTTCTTTTGCTCCACCTGGTAATAGTTTTTGAAAATGCTTATCCTTTTATTTCTCTCTCTCTCTCTCTCTCTCTCTCTCTCTCTCTCTCTCTAATTTATAAAATAATATATATATATATATATATATATATATATATATATATATATATATATATATATATATATATATATATATATATATATATATATATATATATATATATATATAATTAAAACTTAATACATTTGACCTGATTTCGTTGTAGTGTAATTTTAGAAATGAATAATATTCTAAAAAAAAAAACATAATTAAGCTTTTTAAAAATTTAAAACTTGTCTTGTAAAAATAAATAAAAGATATACTTACATCACATAAGTTATACATCAATGTGAAAGTAACCCTCTTAGAAAATAAATGAAACCATTTTTTTAATTGTTTCTTTAAATGCAAAAAAAAAAAAATGTGTATTTGTAATAAATCTATCTAATTGTGCTTTAAAATTTAATATTTATTTTATAATTATTACATAATTTGGAAAGAATTTAACACCATGTCAATTGCTATAAATAATGATGTTATAGGTGCCATGATTTTTTTTTCTAGATTTACTATCAAGATTATTAACTTCTATTACTAAAAATAAAATATAAATTCATGAATTGAATGTGGGTATGTAAATTTATTTTTGTTTCAATTAATTATCAATCAATTAGTTTGTAAAAATAATAAAAAATATTTTAAATACAATTAAAAAACATACTTTTATTAATTCCTAAAACTGTGTGTGAAAACGAGACCAGAAGGAAGTGAAATTGTGTCTGTAATTTTTCTATTGTAAACAACAAATTAAAAACTAATATTTTAACTGATGATCTGTAAGATACTGATTTTTTCAGATTTTTTTTCAATTAAAAAGTCAATAAAAGAAGAATGGAACAATCTACATTATTAAAATATCCTATGTTATAATGAATTTTGATAACAGTAAATTCAAAACAAAAAAAAAAAAAACACTTATTTTTTGAGGGCAACACCCAATGATTTTCAATGGCTATGTGATTCAACAAGTTAATTATAATAACAAATATAATAATCTTTCTGTTTTTTATTTAAAATTGTATATAATTGTTGCTTCAAGTTAAAATATAAAATGTAGTATGCTTAACTCTATCTTCTTATTGATCCTTATGTCATAATTTTGCGGAGTTGTTCTGACTGCCACATCAATCACAATGTTTTACTTTCATTGTTTTGTGGCTGCCTTTAATATTTGGCTGGAATTTTGCATTTACTTGATGGCAATGAGTAAACTAAAATGTATTACTTAAAAAGTTAAAATCTCAATAAATTAGTATTGAAAACAAAAACTTAATGTTAACAAAACTGAAATATCACTGTTTGTTAGTATATTGTTCTGAAGTGCCAAAATGCTTGTGAGAACTTTGAAAGTACTTTTTTTTTCAAATTTTAAAATGGATAGTGTATATTTTAGTTTGTTTGTTTATAAAGATGTTTATAAAATGTTGGGAAAGTATTTCTTTTAAAAATAATATTAACCCTCCTGTACTCTGACAGATTTCTTTGCTCTTACTAGATTTAAGCTTTCAACTTTCACTTTAATATTAAACCATTATTATTTATTAGAATGCAATAATTTTTATGTTATTTGATAGATATTTTTGTTTAGAAATTAAATAAATTTTTAAAAAAATCACATTTGATTTATGAAATTATTTTAATAAAATATATTTTAGTGTAAAAAAATGCTGTCACACCATCAGATTTCAGGTAGAGGCAATTTAATTTGAAAAATTAATCAAATTTTCTTTGTTTCATATTTATTTTAAAAATCTGAACAATTTTTTAATAACTAGTAAATCTATCAATTTATGCACTACGAGTTTAGTCATTTTTATATTTTTTTATAATATCACAGAATCTTATAACAATCTGATAAATGACCTGATTTCTACAAAGCTGTGTTTCTTAATTACCATAATCTCGATAGTAACAATATTCAAAAGGAAATATTTTTTATATTTAAAAATAAAACACTTCTGTAAAAATAAATATGTAATAATATTTATTTTTGATTTTTTATAATTATTCCAAAATTACTATACAAATATAATTTAAAACTTTTTAAATAATCCAGTTTTTAGACTTTCATAATATCTCCTCAATGATCATAATATTTTGTGGAATACACTCACTAGAGTTTGTGATCATCAAATAAACAATGTCTACTCATCAAATTGGGATTTCAATTTTATGGAATTCTGATTATTCAAATTTCTCCATCATTATTTGATTTTTTTTGTAATTAAGATATTAAAAAATAAATAAATGTAAATTTTAAATGGAAAAAAAAAGGTTCACAAAATTTTCCCCAGAGGGAATAAAAAACAAACTTAATTGCTAAAAATCTTGAACAAAGTTTGGCAATGTGGCTAAAACACCTCGTTAATGATTGCAGTAAGAATTTTTTAGTCCTTTGTTTTTAAAAGAAAATTAAGACAAAAAAATGGAATAATGTAAAAGAACAGAATGTGATTTGTTGAAAAAAAATCTTAAATAAACACTGCCCCACCATTTTTTGTTATTTTTAAAAATAAGTATAAGTGAGCTCTGGTAATTTGACACAGTTGGTAGAACATCTTACTTGGGATTGGGAAGTCACTTGGTTAATTTATGGCATTTGAAGGTCACTAAATATCAAATGATGACAATTCCTTATGCTGGCTCATAACTTTTATTAAAACCCACAAAACTCTCTATACAGTGATGTGACTCAGTGCAAGTCAGAGCAATAAATGGATTCCAGAAGGCTTGTGCATAAAATCCCTATCAAATGCCTACTCATTAACTCTCCCCAGACTAGTTTCTAGCTTATGGCTTTCATCAGTATGGAAAATTGAATCCTAGAATACTGCACCTAGAACTTATGATCTAATGCACCCCTCCAGCAGCCACATTTTATCTCTACTTAACAACAAAACTATAAGAATAAAATTGAAAACACATTAATATTTTCAATCCAAGTTCATTAGCTTATATAGACATATGGATCTGAACTCAGTTCAGTACCTATACATTTTGGGTGTTTTTGGTTCTTTAATAACCATAGACACCACTATCCTATTATGAAGTATTGGTATTAAATCACTAAACATGACATGATCACCATTTCCCATGCTTGTTCATAACTTGTTAAGACAGGCAACTCTGCATTCAGTAAAACTACTCCATGCAAGCTATTGAAAATGTTACTGTGTTTTCAATTTTAAATTCATAGTTTTGTAGTTAAGTAGAGATAAATGGTAGCTTCTAGAGGGTTGCATTATATCCTAAGATCTAGGAGCAGTGGTCTCAGATCCAGGCTTTTCACTGATGAAAGTCACAAGGTAGAAACTAGTCTAGTAAGATTGGATGAGTAGGCACTAGATATGGATTTTATGCAGAAGCCTTCTGGCATCAATTGATTACTATGGCTTCCACTGAGTGGCAATACTGTATAGATATAGATAGTATTGCCTGTTCTAATAACAGTTATGAGCAAGCATAATAAATTATGATCATGTGATGTGTAGTCATTTAATACCAATCTCACCTAATATGACATGGGTGGCTATGATTACTAAAGAACCAAAGACACCAAAATGTATGAATACTGAACTGAGTTCAGACCTATATGACTATTTAAGTTAATGAGCTTGGATTAAAATATTATTGTATTTTAGTTAGAAGAGATAAACAGTGGCTGCTAGAGAGATGCATTAGATCCTAAGATCTAGATAAAATGCTCCCTGATCCAAGGCTCATCATTGATAAAAGCCATAAGCTAGAAACCAATCTGGGGATATTGGATGAATAGGCATTAGATAGGGATTTTATGCACAAGCTTTCTGGCATCCAGTGATTACTATTGCTTGCACTGTGTGGCACTACTGTATAAAAATTTTTGCCTGTTTCTTATTAATTATTGTCCAATAAAGCTATATGCATTTTTAATTATAAATGAATTTTAAATTTTTTTAAATATAATTTTATTGTATTTTGTGTTCCAAATAAAAATTTGTTTTAAACTTAAAAATGGAATTTAACTTTTTATATATGTTATAATTCTTTAGTTTATATTTAAACACAATGAAATGCCACTTGATTTCTTTTCAATTTAATTTTATAACAAAAACTTATTCAAAAATTATATGTGAAATTTGAAAATATTGAAAGAATGAATTGTAAATGAGAATATTGAATGTTATATGTTATTCAGCAATGTGAAAGAAAATGCTTTTCAAAAAATCAATAAAAATCAATTATTTTGTAAAAATAATGAGAAATATTTAGTAAACTAGCAAAAAGTCATATTTTTTTTATTCCAAAAAATTTCCTTAAACTAATATCATATATAATGGATGATCCTTAATGCAAAGAGCCAAGCTATCAACAACTTGAGATAGGTCATTCTGTCACTAAAAATAAAGATATTCATAGATTGTGATGTGGTGTGATTTGATGCACTATGAATTTTCCTTTCTTGGAGTCAGGGATTTCTCAGACACTATGCCTGCAGAGATCTGATAGTCACCTGACTTTTTCTTCCCATGACCAATGCTATAAGTTTCCTATATTCTTCCCTATCCTGCTCAATCCTATTTCCCAACATTATTTTTGTCCCATCTGTTACCTTTGCATCTATACCCCCCTTACCATTTTCCAAACCCATCAAAAAAACCAGGAACCTACTTTCTGTATAATCCCTTTGTTTATATTTATTCTCCCACAACTTCATTATTTGTACACTTTTTGATTGGAAGCATTTGCATTCAATTAAGAGGACCCTAATATTTTCTATGCCTTCCTTCATAGCTTGCAGACTAAACCATCCACATTTCTTCATTTATATGTATAGCCCCTTGTTGCTAACAATCTGGTTCAAACCTTAAACAATAAACAATTTTTTTTGTTATTATCATAAATTAACTTACACACAATGTTCTGTTTACTTCTATTTATATGTAAACTCTTTTTACTATTGATATTAGTTATTAAACTCTCCAACTCTCAATTATTTATTAATGCATATATTCTTCTATTCCATTCTTTGCCATTATAACACTCAACAAATCTAACACAATCATCTTACTTTTTATATAAATATATTGACATAAAGTCATTATCTAAATGTTCTGCATAATGTACTACCTTCCTTATCAAATTTGTTGTTAGGCATTTACTCATAACACAATTAAATACTATTTTGTCTATTCTCTTATTATTTGTGAATTGCAATCTACCAAATATTTTTATTTTGTTTTTTGTATTTCTTATATAAAAAAAAACTTGATCATACCATTATTTCTTGAATTTACTACTTTGCTGTTCACACATCGGTATCTAATGAATATCTTCCAATTTTTCTTTGTAATTTTTCTAAGCAATCTAACATTCCTTTAATAACAAATCACACATTAAGTTAATCCTCCTACTGCCACTTTCTTCGATACAACTCTTGCTACATCATATTGATTACAAGAAAACGTTAATTTCTTTATCAGTCATTTTTCTTTTCTTTGCTTCATTTATTAACATTTTCTCATTTCATCCAAATAATTTCTCTGATTACATAAGACAGTTCCCAAGTAGTTATACCTATTCACCACATTTATCTTTATATTTCCATTAAAAATTAATTATCTTTTCTTTCCTTTGCATTTACCATCATTACTTTTGATAATTATTCACAAAATTTAATTCTTCATGTAGTTACCCACTCTTGCACACATCTTCAGTAAAACATTCATATTTTCCTTACTTTATGTGCACACAAACATATCATCACCAAATAAAAGACGTGATAATATATATACTTTCTTGCCCTCTATTAATGATATTTCTAACTTTTTTCTTAGTATTTTTATTGCCCTCTTTATTTCTCTCAAATATAACAAAAACAAAATAGGTGACATAGGCCTAGTCACTTTTAACTCAAACTGTTTCTATATTTTTTAATTAATATTTGTAGTAACTATTTTTTATACATTCTTTTAAAAAAATTCACTAAAGTTTTATTCATTTCCAAATTTATTAAACTTATCCACAATTTACTTCCGTTTACTCTACCATATGCTTTACTGTATATTTACAATGACCGGATATAACTGTTTACCTATATTCCAAATAGATGGTCAGAAATTGTGAACTAGATTTCAACAGATTGTAAAAGATTTAGAAAGAGACTACATGTGAAATGCATGGATAAACGAAGGAAGTGTGTGACAGTGATATGGAAAAGACAGGTTAGAGATAGGAGTGGGTGAATTGAACTCGGAGAGACAGTCATTCAACAGTAGATTGATAATGTTTGAAAATGATAATGATGATGAATTTGTTTGTATATGTTTTCTGTATATACATAATATAAATTTAAAATAAAAAACTTTTATTTTCTTGCAGAAATTTATTTATGTTATCAAATTACTTTCCCGGGAAGTTAATTAAATTTGAAAATAAATAAAAAGAATAGTAATAAATTTTTTTTAGTAAACTATACATATATGAAAGGGAGTATGAATATGATCATGAATGTAGTTACTATTTATTAGGTTTTTAAATTTAAATTTCAGTTTTAGGTGATTATTTAGCCAATGTATCAACACTTTGATGAATAATTTTACATTACGAATCACACGTTATCTGCAGGTGAAAATAGATTGTGTTATAATATGTCAAAAAAACAAGAGTTTTAGAATTTAGGATTATGGGATATAAAATACTCCATCATATAACTAAGAACAGATTAAATAAAAAGGTATATATGGGAATGTGATAAACACAATTATTATTACTGAATAAATAAAATATAATAGTCAATAAATAAATATAAAATGAATATATATATATATGTTAAAACGAAGATTTGCACGGGTTAAATATATAAAATACATATTTTGCGGGTTCATCCGTGTTAAAAACTTTTAATACCAATACACTGACGTTTCGACTTGGTCACACAAGCCATCCACAGAGTTATGTGTTTAAAAATTTCCTCCCCGTAGAGGTTAGTAATGTTAAAACGAAGATTTGCACGGGTTAAATATATAAAATACATATTTTGCGGGTTCATCCGTGTTAAAAACTTTTAATACCAATACACTGACGTTTCGACTTGGTCACACAAGCCATCCACAGAGTGGATGGCTTGTGTGACCAAGTCGAAACGTCAGTGTATTGGTATTAAAAGTTTTTAACACGGATGAACCCGCAAAATATGTATTTTATATATATATATATAAGGAGAAAAAGGACCATGGATGTCAGCATAGAATACATCATTTCAATAACTATAAAATATCATAGCACCAGCATTAAAATAGAATGATCAACAATCACTCCTTGCAACTATTTCTGAAAGAAATACAATATCAAAAGGTATGATCTTTTCTAGCCAATACCAAATTAAAGGCTAAAATATTTATCATAATAAAAATTCTGAGATTCTACCAAATACTAAACATCATCAGTGCTCTGATGATATGATATTAAAAGTGTATAGACTAACTATAAACTAATTTCTCATCTGTATATAATGGACTTTAAAGATGACTTTTGCATCATCCAGAGAACTATCTGAATGTTTAAATACATACATAAACACAAACATATAGATTAATTAACCATTATTGTTCAAGAGCTAGTTCAAGTTCACCAATATTTTATAATCTCTGAGTGTAAATGAGAAAGAAGTATAAATTTATATGTTTAATCTACTTTAATGTAAATAGTTTTATTGGGATAATTTACAAATTATTTAAAAACACTATGCTATAATGAAATCAAGACATACACATGACCAAATCATAGAACAGATATCTGGTTTCACAAAGACATTAATACTATTAATTTTAAATAATTAATTAATATAGAAATTACTTAGTAAATTAATTTTAAAAAAATTATAAACGATATGGTTTTATGATCATTTCAATTTTCATAAATTTTATCAAAAAATATAGTTTCATATTTCAAAACAAGATGCTTTTTATTATACTACATTAATTAACCATTAATTCTAGTTTAATTTTTCCATTTCACCAATTAAACATAAAACAATCTCTTACAAATAACAAATAAGCTAAAACCTTTTTTTATAATTTTGGAGGGAAAATCAAATAAGTAAAAAAAAACATGTTTAAAAAAAATTAATCAAAATTATTCATTATTAGAAATTATTATTAATATTTAAAAAGTTATTTGCAAAATATATATTTATCTGCACATTACATTACCTTATTACCAAGATTGTTTTTAGTCCTTCTTTAGTAGTTATTATTTTCAGTTTCTTTCATATTGTTTTTTCTTCTTGTAAGCTTCAAATGTTGAATTTAAATACTATTTTGTAGAACTCCTACTGATCTTTTTATTTTCTGGTTTCAGATTTTAATTATGTTAACTTCTCTATTATTACAGATTTGAAATTGATCTATTAGTCCCCAAGTTATAAGTATATTAATAATTATATATTATTTATTTTATATACATTGAAATCTCATTTTTACACTCACTTCCAACATAAGAATAAAACATTTGATATAAGCAATTAATTCCCAAGTTGCCTTTCACATGGAACATAAACTCTTTAGTTGACTCATGTGATAATTTCTTTTACACATCTGTATACATCATTTAGTGTTATTCAGTATTAGATTTTATAAACTGATGTATAAGTATTACATCCATATATTTGATTTGATTCATCTAAATTAGAAGAATACAATAATGATTATTACTAATATTTTATTAATTTATACATTCTTTCAGAAGCAAACTTAAAACCTTATCAATATTTAATAGTATATATATATATATATATATATATATATATATATATATAGGTATATATAGTTAATCATTATATATATATATATATATATATATATATATATATAATGATTAACTATTATACCTTACAATCCTAAAATTACTTTTAGTTAATTATTTAACTCTCTTCAACTGCCATTTAGATTCTAAACTCAATGGAAGCAAACATCAACAGCTCAAATTCCAAGATTTTTGAAATTTAATGTTAGCAGCTTGCCTATTAATTATATTGATTATAATTCTATTTATGAGACCAACTCCTTAATTTTTCTTTTATTCTGATTTTTACTCTCATGAAGAATCGTAATATTTTCAAGATCAAACTTAAATTTATATTTGCTTACACTTTTTGGATCCAAGAAATCTGAAGCAGTCATTAAATCATTCGTATTTTTACCATTGTAATGCTTGTATAAAGTTGATGGTCTTTTAATCTCTTATCTATATTGCAACTCAATTCATATATAGAAGATAACATACAGCCACAAAAAATTTTATAAACAAAATTACTTTTTTTCTTGATAGATATGACACTTTTAGACTTATTCACTAACTTATGAACTTTATTTGTAACACAAAATGAAATATTACGCACATTCTTATATATATATATATATATATATATATATATATATAATATTTCATTTTGTGTTTATATATATATATATATATATCTTTAAAACATTTACTTGAGAATTTAAAATATATGGAATAGATTTACATGTTTTTAATTATCAATCTTCAGGTACTTTGAATCATCATCCTTCTTTTTAAATTGACTTAAAGTATTATTAATCTGTTTAATCTTATAACATATTTCAAGCAGTTCTTTTGCTAATAATTCAATATATTTTAATGTATCATTCACATAATTTTTCAATTGAAAAAAAAAAAAAGATCTAAAATTTGCTATCTTATGCATAACTAGTATTTTTGCTTACAATTTATATATCCCCTTTTTTGCAATATTTGATTACAATAACTTGGTATATTACTATATCTTGTAATAAATAAATACAAATACTTAATATATTTGTCCTGTTATTTTTCAATAGTCCACTTCAAGCCATTCAATTTATTTAACTCCTCTATAAGCAAATTTATAAAAGTTCCATCATCAGATTTTCAATGAAATGGATCGCTGAAGAGTTGTGGATTGGAGCAGTTTGAAGTCTGTCCATTAAAGTAAGAATACTGACTATCTTAATATAAAGCTGAGCACTGATTGTATATTTGTGTGGAGATAGTAATCTGGACCAACTGATGATTGCTGGTTTATCATGAAATACATATATTGGTGATTATTTATCTTTTTAACATGTGTATGATCAGGTAGGGCAACAATATGAGATGGCATAGACAGTTGAGGGTGGTGTGAAAATCTGAGTTCGAACTCCTTATATATTATATACCTTTTATAAATTTTAATATTTTTAAAGTTACAATTATTTAAAATTTACTCTCATATATATATATATATATATATATATATATATGAGAGTAGATTTTATATATATATATATATATTCAATATATATATATATATATATATATATATATACAAAATTGAACAATTGTGTAAATTTAATACCAAAATGTATGTATAACTTTAAACCAATAATGTTAAATGATATTTTTTTTGGAAATGTAAAATAAGAACTTTTGGTATTCGGAAATATTTGAAAGCAATTGAACATTTAATAGTGTTAAATGAATCGTGAGTTTGGGCTGAGTATAATATTGTTTATCGAAATGGATATAAATTATATGAAATGAAAGTACGTGTTAAATTTAAAAAGAAAATTGATTTTTTTATTTAATAAATAGTAACCACAAACACAACTTATAATAATATGAATTTTATTAATTTATCAAATAAAAAGGATACTTTTTATTAAGAAATACGTATTGAGTCAGGGAATGAAATATGTCGCGGTACTTGGGGAGATTATAATTTGGAATTAATTGCAGGTGTTCAAAATTTGTTTGAAATGATTAGCAGTGGAAGTCATATTGCTGATAAAATTATAACAAAAATTAATTATCAATGTTTAATGTGATTCCATATAAAAATTCAGCGGAATGATTCATTTCGGAATGTAAACAGAAGCCTAAAACTAATAATATGATTTGTTTTAAAAAAATAAAGATCTGCAGATGTGTTTAATGATGAAGAATCAGTTTATAGAGAAAGTTAAAGCACAAATGAATAAAGATGGGTTTCTGTTTGATTGAAGTACATAATATGGATGGCCAGAGAATAAAATTTATTAACAACATTTTAAAAGAAGAATAAAAATAAAGCCATAAGTAATAATGTGTACTATAATATATATTCTTCATGCACTATATGTCCTCATATTTTTGAAAATGTAAAATTACATTAAAAATGAAATGCTTTGCAAATCATATTAGATTTTGGTGGTTCATTTTTGTATCACACATCTAACAATATTGGTATGGTGTTACATTAGATTTTACAATTTGGGGGAAATGTTATTCCTTCATCTTTTAATTTTGTGCATAAAATTAAAAATATAGTGATTGATGAAAGTGATGTTATTTCTTCATTATATGTGACAGAAATATATGTTTCTATTGATAGATTGGATTCAATACAATAAAATTAATTAAAAGTAAAGGAGTTTGTAAATATGTCATAAAATTTGTTGTTGATACTTTACAATTTTTTGATCATAACATTGTTGATTTTTTGGAAAGTGGATACAATGGAAGGTCTAATGATTGGCCAATGAATCTAACTATATTGTACAATTTTGAAAATTTGTTTTGTTGACATAATAAAATAAAATGTTTTAAAATGATAGTATTCAAGATATTAAAATTTACAAAAGGAATGTGTATTTTTTTTTTTTGCAAACATGCCAATACTATAAATTTGATTGTAAAGGAGATAAATAATTTATATTGCTTGAAATAAACTATTGAAAAAGAACAAGAGAAAAATATTAAGTATTTGAATTTTTATATTACAAGAGATAATATGTTAAATTATATTTTAGTAGTCAAATTAATGCAAAAAGGGGAATAAACAAATTGCAAATCAAAAATACCAATAATGATTAACATATTATGTTTTAGATATTTTTTTATTTTGAAATAAAAATTTAAGTAAATACTGAAGTGATAAATTTAAAAAACTATTGAAATATGTGCAAAGTAATTGTTTGATGTTCTTTATAATATTGAACAGATTAATAATACATTATATCAATTTAAAAAGAAGTATAATAAATAAACTGAAGATGATGATAAAAATAAATATCTATTATATATGTTACCAATTCTCAAGTAATGTTTTTAAAGATATGTATAAAGATTGTGTTTAATGTGTCATTTTGTGTTGCATATAATGTTAATAAGCTAGAAAGTAGCTCTAAAAGTGGCATATCTGCTGAGCCAAAAATATATAGGTGAATTGAGCTGAAGAATCTTGAAAATGTTGAGATTTTTCATGGAGATATCATAATAAAACAAATAACTGGGACAATTTTCATAAATAGAAATAAAATGAGTATAATTTAATAGACAAACTGATAATGTTAACATTTGGGAATCATAGGATTTGAGTTGATGATATTTGCTTCCATTATATTTCTTGAACTTAAACAGCAATTGAAGAGGGTTAAGTAATTAACTGAAAGTACTCCTGCAGATTGAAATATTATGCATAATACTTAATCACTTTTACATTTATTATTCTTTATTCTTATTACAATATTTATTAATTTACATACTTTTTTCTCTCTCTATAAATATATTTAAATATTTTAAGATATGGAAAAATCAATTGAATTTTCATATCATAAAAAAATCACAAAAATATATTATTATTAATATGATTTCATCCAATTTTCACAATATTTAATAATTTAGTTATATTCGTTTATTTATAAAGCAGCATTTTTCACTTGACACAATCACATTTTTGTATGCATCGTTTGGAAATGAAGTTTTAATGTTAATGATAATATTAAAAAAAAAAAAGATGAATGGTGCAATAAGAATAACATATAATTGTGTTAATCAAATAAGTTACATAAATCTTTAATTAATTTTATAAAAATATTTATCCAATTAATTTATTTAGTAAAAATTTATTATTTACCCAACTATCATGTGACAATGTAAAAGTTTTCCATGGCTGTAATAATTTCTATATGCAGTTAAAGATATTTTTAATTTATATCATCACTTTCTAAAAAAAAAAAATGTTTGTAATATATGTTTTGTAAAAGTGTCAGTTATGTTTAAAAATCATATATCTTAAAGTTAGATGTCAGTTTTATATATAATACACCCTTTTCTCATTCATTTTTTAATTCAATTTTATTCTGTATATGAATTGATTTCCCAATTGTTAAAAGAAATTGAAGAGACTCTATCATATTTAACACAAACCATTTATGTTAAATGGATTGACAATTATAAAACACATATAGCTAATATAAAAAAATGATTTTATAAGTCATAAGTCTAAAAATACATATAATGTTTGTTTCCTAAATATTTTTAAATAAATGTTATTATTATATGTACAAAATAATTGCATTAAAAATAATAAAATAGGTGAACATAGCTTTTCCATGTGTAAAGATTTTGCTGAAGTTAGTAGTAATATCATTACATTTATTTAGTGTTGTTTGGTAGTATTATAGTGTAAATCTATTTTATTAGCAATGATCTACAACTAGATGCAAATTTAGAAGTCAAAAGCAGTGAAAAAGTTAATTTATAAGAAAATAAATATAATTATTTCTTTATAAGCCAATCGGATGCAAAATGTATATTATGAATTCTATTGAGAAGAGAATATATATATTTATTTATTCTAAAGTTTATTTATGCAAAAAAAAAAAATGTTGGAGTAAGATGTTTACTATATAAAGATCATAAAAACTGGTAAATACATGAATGTTAAAAATAAAAACAATATATAATATATAAAAGTTGTATCATTATGATATGATATTGATTATAATAGAAAAATTAAAAGAAATAGTAGAAGAAATTAGAATATTATCATTATTATAAATAAAATAGATTTCAAAATCATATAATATTTATAAAGATATTTTTCAGAAATAATAACATTGTGCAAAACATATTATTCATTGTAAATACGTTTCTTAATAGTAAAGGTAGGGATTAATAAAGAATAAAAAGAAGTCTAACAATATAATTTAACTTTGTAAAATATAAAATATTGTGGAATCTCAATAATTACTTAAAAATTATATTTATTATTATAAAAAAAAATAAAAATGTAAAGGAAAATAATGAACAGTTACCTGTGTATAATGACCATAAATTTAAACATAATTAAACTCGTGTCGTTAATTTGGATAAAAGGAAAATAAAAGAAATGAAATAATAAAATAAAAGGATAAAAAAGCTATTTTCATTGATAGAGAAAATAATATATTTATTGAACGTGGAATTAATGTGAATGTATATGAGATATGGAAGATGGGTAACATGAAAGAATCATTATTAATGTGAATGAGTTGATTTTAATATTCTAGACAGTTGAAAAAATTGCACTAAAAAAAATGATAATATTTATTTGAAATTTATTTATCATTTACTGTTTATATAGTTAAATTGTTTTATGACTAATTCACTTATTAGTCATATTATCTATTTAAAAAATATGCATTTCTGGTAATGCATTTTTCCACAATGCTTTATTTCATTCGACAAACCAGTTCTTTTCATATGTAAAAAAAAAAAAAAAAACTATTATTTTTTTATTATTTAATTAAAGTTGTAATTATAAATTTATTAAACGCACATTGATTACGTAAGTAATATTTACTGAGGCTATAACCTCAATAATATGAGTATAAAATGCGATAGTAGGGACCTCTACAGGTGTTTTAACCACAAGCTTACCTCGATAATATGCGTATAAAATGCGATAGTAGGGACCTCTACAGGTGTTTTAACCACAAGTAAGCTTGTAAGCTTGTGGTTAAAACACCTGTAGAGGTCCCTACTATCACATTTTATACGCATATTATCGAGGTTATAGCCTCAGTAAATATTATTTAATTAAAGTAAACATGCAATAACAATAATTTAATGTAATATATATATATATATGCACACACACCCGCACACACACACACATATATATATATATATATATACTTTAAAATACTATATGACATATTCATGTATGGTTTCATAAAAAAATCACCGAGTTTACATGAATTTTTGAAAGAAATTGATTCAGTGTGTTATTTTCTTTATGAAGAAATGTAGATATTTTTTGTGCATTTTATATCCATTAATAATTTATATAAATTGACTTGTTACAGCATAATAGGAGCATGCCTTTAGAAAGCAAAACCATATAATTCTTTAATGAGTAGTACCATACACACGTGAAAATATAAATGGTATTCAATATGCAAATTTCATTCTGAATGAGCACTCTTCAGTTGGTCCAGCTTATCACCTCCCCCACACATATATAATCAGTGTTCAGTTTATATTAAAATAGCAAATATTCAAACTTTAAGTGACAAGCTTCAATATACTTCACTCTTCAATTATCAGCCATTCATACCACTGAAAATCTGATAATGAAACACTAAAATTCTTTGTTAAAGTCAATATTATTGTCATAGACATGTTAGTGTCTACAACAAATTTGAATATTTTATCATCAGATTTTCAATGGTATAAATGACAGAAGAGTTGAAGTTGGAGGATGAAGGGGAATAAAGTATGTCCATAAAAGTTTGAGGACTTGCTATTTTAATATAAACTAGTACTGCACTAATTATATATATATATATATATATATGTGTGTGTGTGTGTGTGTGTGTGTGTGTGTGAGTGGTAGGTAATGTTCTGGACTAATTTGAGAATACTGGTTCTGCTTGAACTACATATATTGGAGATTATTTATTTTTTTCAGATATGTGTTATCATGCATGTCTGTGTTCAAGTCTTCTATACTTGCATCTAAACTCCAAGTATATAACATGTAATTATTTTTAAATATTATTTGTTTAATTGAAGATTTTGACAATTGTGCAAAGTGCTATGTACTAATAAAAGTGAATGGGCTACTTGCACATAAATTATACAAAATGAAATGTGTGTCTGTGAATCAACTTTATTATTAATTTGTTGCAGATATAGTTTGATACAGTAATGCATTTGGTATATATGTATTTTTGTATAAAGACTTCAATTAGGCACACTTAGTTTGATATTTGTGCTTGTTATTTTTTTTTTTTCATGTGAATATTGAATATAGAGATGAAACGCAGACATATTGTTGGTCTATACTGAAACTGTACACAATGTGAGATTGAAAAAGAGTGATTCTGGTTTGTTAACATCCCACAAATTACAGCATCCAAATTCTGTAATGGTAAATGGGTGTATTAAATTATCCCTTTAATTTATATGTCCCACAAATGGAAGCATCAAATTCTATAATGGAATGTACATAAAGCTATCTATTATCTTTAATAGAATTAAAAAGGGATCGTAAAGCTTTACTAATATCTATGATTTTGAGTGTGAGGAATTTAAATTAATGAGAGTCTTTATTCCTCCAAATTTACTTTCATGTTTATATTTATTATAAGGAGGTATGGATAGTTTAAATAATATATTTTGAAATTAAAAAGAGCTTTTTATTAATCTCAATATATATATATATATATATATATATATATATATATATATATATATATATATATATATATATATATATATATATATATATATATATATATATATATATATATATATATATATATAATAACCTACTCACACATCACCACTCATATACATTATATGAGTGAATGCCTAGATCGCCAGTTCTATTAATGAATAGAACGATTTATCATTTATCTGATTCATAATTAATGCTGAGACTCTTTTTCTTATGTTTATCTTACAGCTTCACTCAGTGAGAGGTTACAGAATGTTCATGACATATAGAGAATATAAATAAATGAAGGAAGAAATACTATAAGCTATCAAATAAAATATAAACCTTATTTATTAATTAACCAAATGATACAGACTAGCAGAGTTTTATTTATTTCATCTAATAAAATATAATTTCAATTTGATCTCTTCCAGTCAACCAGTTACACTCTATAATAGCTCAATATAACTCTGACAGAATAGAATAGCACAACACTAAATAACTCTATTCTTCAGCACATCTTAATCTAAATAGCTGAATCAATGTTGATCTAGGAACACAAAATTAGATCTCAGGGAATCTATAACACAGTTAGACTAAGAACTATATTATCCAATAATTTATAACTCTAAATTATAATAAGATATAATGAAATAAATTGAACAATATTTACTGGGCTAACGATAAGATAGTAAAGGAGATAGGTATCTTTTAATCTCACATCATCATCCAAATAATACCTTAACTAGGCAACACTCTTATAAGTTTATCACGTGGTAAAATATTTCATGTAATGTTTGGATCTAGAAAACAATATTATCAGATCTTAACATATTTAATATCAAAGCCATAAAATAATATATTTAATTTAGTAATAGATGTATGAAATATGAAGGTATGGAAACCAAAATTCGAATGCATATAAGAACAACTCGAAACACAGTTTTAAATAATAAACAAAGCTTTTATTTACACTTAAGGTTTAGTTAAAAGCAAATAATATCAGAATAAATTTTTGTCTCAATTTTAAAATTTACAAGCAAATTTATTAATTGAAATTTAGGATTATCCCCATAACATATTACACAATTTATTATTGACATATTTATAAACGTAACTTAGCTAACAAATTATACCTTAATATTCTGACTTTGAATATCCAGGCTACCTAAATAATTTTTATTAATATACAACACTGAATAAATAATACATTATATTATTGGGCACAATATACACTTTGCTATTAAGAGAGCTGCTTTAAATAATCTTAATTAAACAATCGCTTTAAATAAGTACACTTTTCAGACATAGCAATAAAATCATATTCATTCTGATGATTTTGATGATCTCTAATGTGTGGCAAATTAATATGAGATGTTTCAAAACATTTATTTCCTATTTTAAATTTAACAATATTATATTTTTATATACGCAATATTATCTAAATTATGCATGTGTGTTTCATCCCATGCAATAATACAAGAGAACAATCCTTTCTTCACATTATCAATCCACTCAAAAATTATTAAATAATTATTTAATTTCGGACAATGTCATATACTTACCAGGAAATAGAACACTATATCTATTCTAATATTCAATAAAGAATTTAAATTAACTATTTATCCGACCACTGACTGAATTACACAGAGCTATATATTATGATAATACAAACTATATGTTCAAGAGGAGTCCAGCACATGAGGGGCAAACAAACTCTTTAACTAATATATCAACAATAACTTATTTGAATCTGAAATACACTATTGGTGGAATTTTTCTCATCACCAAACAAACAATGGGAAAATGTCACTTGACTTCATAAATATCATTTCATAATATGTACTTATGCAATATAAAATAGGCTCCACTCATGTCAAAATACTTAATAATATACTGGCTCCACTCATGTCAAAATACTTAATAATATACTAAGGGGAAAAATTTTTCATCCCTACAGACATAGAACATATCAAGAATAACTTCCTTTTTCACATCTCTTCTACATATCTAGCATTATATGCTGGCAGATAAATACGTACAGATAAATCACTCATTCCTTCAATTCTGTAGAATATGACAACATCCGAAATTTATATTGAGAAATAGTTATAAACTAAATGTTTATTAAGTAAATATAATAATTGCACAAAATAGACACACAAATGCACAAATAAGAGTATGAAAAACAATTCTAAGTTATATAATATGCGAAAGTAACAATAGATAAATAACATATCGGTTGTTTCAAATTTAAATAATATTACTTATTATGAACGAGTTTCTTTTTTTATACTTTAAATAGCCATAATCTAATAAATTAAGTTTTATTAACTCTAACACAATATTCTTTCTTTTTTTATTCTCTAGCTACTTTTGAAATTAATTCTCACTTCAAGATAAAGAAAGATATATAAGATTGAACCATCTTTAATAATATACTCAAAATATATATATATATATATATATATATATATATATATATATCTATATAAAATAATATACTCAAAATATATATATTTCACTTTCAAATAAAAGAAAACAAATCACACTTAAGCAATAAGATTTTACCAGCACATCCATCATTTTTGTGGATACACTATCCTGATACGCTCTCGAAGTTCACAAATTAAATAAACATATAATATTAAATACATACAACGCTAAATCTGTCTAACTATCTATGATATATATACTATTAACAATAAATAATAATAAAAAATAATAAATAGGGTCATTCTTCTTTTAACTTGAGAAAAAAAAATATTCACTTGCAAAGTTCATTTTCAAGCTTAATAAATGATTCAGAGATGAATTCCAAAATGAGTGCATGTTTAAATATGAATATGAAACATAAAATAAGTTCTTGTAGGACAAAACAGTTATAATTCACAATTAATTTAGTAAACATTTAATGTCCTTTAGCCAAAAGCTAATAGAGTTTACTTATACATCACACACAACGATAAATATTTATAATAATAAATACATGGACAGACAGTTTCAGCTATTAAATGATATATTCTGTTATTTATTTTTAATCACATCTAAGATGTTTAATTCAATGATAACTTAACATATTTTTCTGCAGAAAATATTCACTTTCATAATTTATAAATTGGTATTTGCATTATTAACTTTGATAAATTGCTGATAATTGTTCACAGGCAATTTGTATTTCCTTAAACATTATCACATATATCTGTATATCAAAGAGAACAAAAATATGTAATATTAAAGTCATTCTATTTGATTTCAACATCTATATTTAGTAAGTAGTAGTAATTAATTATTCTAGGTAAGTCATATCTATATTTCTTTAATAAAACACATATTATTTTATAAGCATAAAATAAGATATAAAGTTAGCATTCCACTATAATTATTAAATATCAAACAAATAATCAAGTACATGTATCCTTTTAAATTTTAACTTCACTTTTGTATAAGTAAAATATAAGTTAAACAGAGAGCTTATCAAAGTAAATATTGTTAAACAGGTCTGAATAAACATCCATGATGACAAAACATTATAAACATCACACATGGGACTTAAAAAATTATAACTTGCATTTTTATATTCTTTTTAATGGAGATAAATAAAAGTAAATGAACTAACGTAAGTTTAATATCAGAAAAGCACATATTTAAACAAAAATGAAAGTGTTAATTTAAATGTGTTAATTAGACAAAAGGAGCAAGATTGATACCTTTATATTTTTATTCAGCCATTATCCCCTATAAAGCTTAAATGTCTGGAGTTTCAATAATGAGCTTCATGAAAAGGCTGCTTTAAAGTTTCACTTTAAACTGTTTTGGATAGAGAGATATATAATCGATAGCAGCAGAAAATGAAAAGTACACTTGTTGAAATTACAAAAGATAATGTCTTTTATTATTATTATTATTATTATTATTATTATTATTATTATTATTATTATTATTATTATTATTATTATTATTATTATTATTATTATTATTATTATTATTATTATTATTATTATTATTATTATTATTATTATTATTATTATTATTATTATTATTATTATTATTATTATTATTATTATTATTATTATTATTAACTATCAGTTTAAAAAAAAATCTCCCCACCAATCAAAAAAGTCACCTAATCAGCCAAAGCTTAACTCTCATGTTCTTTTTTTACATTTAATCAATTAATTAATATTCAAAAAATCTTTTCTAAAAAAAAATATTTTGACCTTCACAATGAAGTCAAATCAAATAATAAAAAAAAAGAACTTTTGTTCTGTTTTCTTAACTTTAAAACAAATGAATATCAATCAACTATTAAATAAAATGGTTTATAATATTATTTAAGTTGTCAAATAATTTACTAATTCAAACATCTCAATCACTAATATATATATATATATATATATATATATATTTGATAATATATATATATATATATATATATATATATTTGCAAAATTATAAAAGATAATTACTGTAATTTAAATGTGTTATTCTAAGTTTGATATTGTTTGTCATAATTAGGATATGAAATGGAAATGAGATAATGATACATTCATACATATATACTGCTATGTGAATATTAAATTATACTAACAAAACATACCTAATGTGTCTATGGGTTACAACTGATTATAATATTAGTAAATAAATGTCTGACAATGAATAATAAATCAGAAAACCATTTAACAAACACCAACACTATCTTATAAAGAAATAAAACAACCTTTGCAACAATCGAACTACTATCATAACACTTTCTGTAATAATCCACCCTGTATTTTGTATTAAATACTATCAAAATATAATAACAATAAATGCTTGAAAAATTGCTAGCCAAAATGCACAGTTCGCCCACATATGAGTTTTGAGCCATTAATAGAAAAATTTTAAAATTTTAAGGTGATTTCATTTTTTAGCACAATGCAGTTGTTCATTAATGATGTAACACAGCTTAATTACTTGTGCCCATTTGGAAGGTTCCAATATATATATATATATATATATATATATATATATATATATATATATATATATATATATATATATATATATATATATATATATATATATATATATATATATATATATATATATATATATATATATATATAAAGAGAGAGAGAGAGAGAGAGAGCTGGATTGAGTCCAATTCAATGGTTTTATTACTAAAATTAAAAAGGGAAAACAACTTCATTTTCATTAAATGTCTAAGGCTCTTTTTTTTTATTATTATTTAAAACACATACACATTTATATTTTAAAATAGATTATTTAATGTTTATAAAATTGATTGTAAAATAGTACTTTCACTGTCTGTTTTAATCAATTTGATTAAAAACAGGCAGCTTGATAATTATATATTTCTGTTGCTTTTATTGTAATTATTTTTAAAGTTAATTCTAAAAAGCAGAGATTTAGTTTTGTATTTGTCATTTTTGTTTCAATTATCCCTGGCTGGAAGTCTTAAATTAGATTGAGTGGGAAATTAATATTTGCCCTGCCTAAAACAAAGAATGGACACTAATGAAAGTTTTTCATTGGAAATGTAGTGAGGCAAAGATAGCCCACCAATTTTCAGAGAGAGAGGAGGTTCAGTATAAAAATAGACACTTGGATTATTGCCTCCTAAGAGTCATATAGTTTTGAGTAGCTGTTTGGATGTTTAATTCCTGTTAAAAACTTAAATAATTATTGACAAGCTTCATTGCTGTGTGAGATGTCAAAATCTGCCACTATGAGTATTGCCATCATTAGAATGTCTTGCTAAGTTAAACAAAGGATGGACCCATGCCTACCAGCTCTTCTTCAGTCATGCCATGAGCCTCTGAAACTATTATAAAAAGTGTGCACTCGTCACTAAATCACTAGAACTCTGCCTTACCATAAGCTAAACTTTTTCCTATTCTAGCCAGAGTAAATAAATTGCATTTAATTAAATCTCCACTCAATCTAATGATAAGTATGTTATAAGGTTGTATTAATTATTTATTATCAGTATTTATCTTTTCTAGTATTTAAAGTGTGTCTTGGAATCTTAGTTTTAAGATTGCAAGTTTGTTTGCAATTTTTGTTTATCAGAGGTTGCATTAGGAGATTGTATTTTATATGTTTAATATATACTTGATTATTTCGATAACTATTACAAAATGCATTGGCAGTTTTCGCAGTCTTTCTTTATTCACTTGCCCTTAGTTGTAAAATAAAGAATCTTTAAGCATGTTTTGTTTGCGCTGTTTGTGCAAACAACAAAATCTTTTTGCTGGCTATTAGTCAAGTTATTTCTTTGGGTTGTCTGAAAATACTCTATTTCTTTCTGGATTATGTAAGATCATAATCAAATATCTGTTGCTGTCTTGTAGGTAAGATCAACCATGTTTACTTTGAATGTAGTATGATGTGCAGCAGTACTGCAGAGTTTTAACAACAGTAATTAGAATATTACTGCTTGGACATCCGTGCTGGTTTTGTTGATTTCCAGCGGGTCAGTAACTGTTTTATTATTCCTGATTCAGGAAGCTAGAGTTGTTGTTTGTTTTTGTAACTTTACACATTGCTAGCAAGAAGATATTATCCTAACCATTTCTTATATTTTAAGTGAGAGAATTTTATTGCCAAAATGTTTAATGCTTTCATGTTTGTCGTACTCTTGTGCACTCTCTGGTAAATATGCATATGTTAACAAAGTCACTTTTATATTCGTGGCTAGATGTCTTTACTATAGTGTCCAACTTATAAAATTAATAAATTGTTTAAATTTATTTGGCTGACATTTGTCTTTGTGCTTTGATTTCTCAGCTGTCTAAACAATATTTAGGATATCTTGTTTCTCCTTGAGTTTAGTCTGGTGCCTTCAGGTTCACATATCGTGTCCACCCTTAAAATAAATGTCTAGTTCCTATTTTCAGACTAGTGGCACTCTAGTGGTCAGTATATGTGAATCCCAAAGATCTTTCTCCTGTTACAATATATATATATATATATATATATATATATATATATATATATATAAGTTTTCAAATATTATTTAATCTAGAGGAGAAATGTTATATTGAATTTATAAGCAAAAAATATATATGTCACAAAATTTATTATAATAAATGGGTAAAATAAATAAAAAGAATATGAAATTAAAATGAATATAATTATTTATATATTTATTTACAAGAGAATTAAATATGCACATAAACAAAAAATAATTTTATTAACTTCAATAATCAAACTATGATTATAACTATAATTTATTTTATTTACATCAAGAAAATATATAAATATTAAGCTAAATTATTTTCATAAATTCCTGTTAAATATCGGAAAAATGAAACTAAACAAAAGTTAGCCATTGAATTTATTATTTCCAATATTAAATATTTTTTTTTGTTTATTGTTTTTTGTTATGATAAATACATATAAAATACAAGCTACCTATCTACTTCATTCATCCACATACACCATTTGTTATGCATATATATATATATATATATATATATATATATATATATATATATATATATATATATATATATATATATATATATATATATATATATATATATATATATATATATATATATATATAAAAAAAATTGTACCAATATTGTGCTGGCACATAAAAATTTTGTTTAAAAAAATATTAAAATAAAAATCTTTCGTAAAAGAAAAAGTAAAATTAAATGTTTAAGAGTTCTTGAAATGGAGTTACAATTAATTGATTAAAAGGGGGAGGTGGAGTTTCCTGTAGAAACAAACTAAAAGTTTCATAAAAGAAGTTAAAGAGTTTTTTTTTCTTATGATTATCAGTTAAAATATAATGTAAAATTTAAAAATATAAATATATTTTCATTCAAGTTTATTAAAATAAAGCTTGTTAATAAAATATATAACAAATGTGTGTATATGTGTGTGTGTTAAAATCATATTGGAAAAAAAACCCATGAAAATAAATATTAAAATGAAATAAAGAAAAAAAATATATTACAAAACAGAGCGATGGATACTAATTAAAGATATAAAAAACAACATGTTTGCATGGCTACTAATTAAACAATCTTCAAAAACATGTAATTAAGAGATTATCAAAGGAATTTTGACAACAGATATTGCTGGAGGATACCAGAATGACAACACATCGTATGTATAAAAAGCCAATTATTTATAGGACAGTTAGTGAAGTTAATTGTGTTAAAGTTGACTACAGTTGCATTTGAGATAACAGTTCAGTACAATTTATCAGTGAGTTATATCAGTCAGGTTATTGTATATCCAGAATCAACAATGCAGTGTTAAAACATTGGAAAACATATGATTTTCTCCAGCCTGAAGTTTGAAAAAACAGCCAACTACCAGATAAAAATGATGATTGTAAAACAACCTGAAACTGCTCAAAATCTAATTGTTAAAGATATGCCTTGGAATAATCAGTATCAAATCACCAGGAAACTTCAACTTTAACCAGTTAGAAATACTTCATTAGAAGCAGCAAACAGCAACATGTATCCATATTCAAAATCCTAGATAAAACATTTGTCTTATTTCTAAAGGAGCCATGCATTTGTAAAGCTCCAAGACTCAAGTTTAAGAACACTATAGCATATGTAAATGAACTTTTAATATGTGTGTTTAAAATGTTGTGTTTGTTCATGCGTTCGTATATATTGATTTCATTGTATTTTGTATTTCAAATATTATTTAATGCTTTCTCCTAATATATTATAGTGTGTTAATTTAAAATGTGGATGTGTTATAATAGATTGATAAAATATTAAAATTCGTTTATCAATGTTAATTAAAATAAATTGTCTTTATAAACTTAAAACTTTTTTTGTTGGCCAATTCTTTTCACCACTAATTTAAACTATATTTTGTTATTCATTACAATTATCTGAGCTAGTTAAGAATTTTTTGAGCATTGGATTATGGGCCTACTGTCTGAACATGTTAGCCTTGGACTAGCTGGTGCCCAGGGTTTACAGTGAAATAAATAAAGTGTTTGTATAGCAGGGATTTGAATCTAGGAAACAAGGTGGGCACAATATGAAAATGTGATCATGTTATGTGTTGCATAGCTCGATCTGATCGTGGGTGTAGTTGACAACTAAAGCTATCAATAATATTTTCCACTTTTCACAAACATGCTGGTTCATTCTCATAATATTTATAATTAAAGAAGATTATAAGTGTATTATAAAATAAGCTTGAAACCAGCTAAACCAAACTTGCAGTGTAAGTAATATCGTCTGCGGATCGAACCCAGCACAATATATATATATATATATATATATATATATATATATATATATATATATATATATATATATATATATATATAATATAATATATATATAAAAAACTACAACCATTAAATGTCTGTATTTTTAAATCATAAAATAATAATTAAAACAAATATATTTAGCACAGTATTCAAAATTAAATAATATATTCTTTACTAGAAGTACTTTCAATTGTTTCACTGACAATCTTTATGTTTAAGACACCAATTTCAATTGTTTCACTGACAATCTTTATGTTTAAGACACCATTACAAAAATTATAGTTTTATAGAGATGAAGAAAAGAAAATAAATTTTTATATAAGATTTCATTTGTAAAACTTGATTAAAGGTTTTTTTTAAATGCTTGTACAAATATATATGTATGTGCTTGGGAATTATATTTTAATACCACAGTTATATTTGGGTTTTTTTTTAATTTTAATTTTGAAAAAAAAGAAAACTAAGATTACTTTTTTTTTTAAATTTATGTAAAAGTAAAGTGTACAAATAGATTGCTTTTCAGATTTGGGATTTATATTAATAAGAATAATTAAAAGAAAAAAAAAGAAAACAAAAAGCAAATATTTTTTCATTAGTTGATTCCTAGATCTGTAAAGGGCAATTTATTTTGTTAATTAGATAAGTATTGTTATCTAGATAGAGAATTTTTAAATTTTAATTAAAAAGAAAAAGTTTGGTAATTGATTTAAGATATATGATTCAGATATAACAGGCTGAATCAGGCCATTGGATTATCTTTGACTAGCTTTCAATACTTGCATAAGCTAGAATACTGGCACCAGCACAAAGAGACAGACACCAACTCTGACCAGAGAATTGCACAACTCTGAGACACTTCCACCAACTCTGAGAGATACTTGCACAAACTATTCCTGCATATTCTGAAAGCTGATCCAGTAATTATTATACCTAGAATGAACATTAAACCTACAGCAAGAATATTTTCTTTACCATGTTGTGCTAAGCTTCTCGCCAGGACAGGTTCAGACATCCTGTGTTTCCATTAACTGCCTACAATGCCATAAGAACCAGCTCCAAAGAAACCACTAACCAACTAACCCAAACCTACCATCAGTGAATCCAGATCAACAGACTAACCTAAGAAGTCTAGTGCACTAGCATTGAAATAAATTATTAAAGTACCTTTCTATTTTTGCAATTTAAATAATGTTGTCTTAGATTTGTTTCCTTTTTTTAAATATAAATGTTTTTCAAGTTGTATCTCATGTAATTAGAATTCTTTGTGCTTGATGTTTTTTTACTTTTTTTTTTAACGAGTGCTAGTTTCAAACCTATTACTGTCCATCCTATTTAAGTCTTAGTAAGTAATATAGTAGTTTATTTATAATCTCACATTCCTTTTTTTTTTATTATAGAAAGCAGTCTGGATATTACAGACTATTTTAATTGACTTCTGGCTCGTGACCCATTTTATTATTTGTTCTACTTATGTCATAAAACTTTATTTATAATAGACTATTATGAAATATAATAGTCCTTAGATTTATTTCTTCAAGCTTCCTATTCATTTATTAGAGGCATGTATGATTGTTTTAACCCTCTCGATAGGTAGATCAAGAGCTCCTAGCCTGTCTCACTCAGAGGAATGTCAATCGATTGAAAGTAAATCTTTGTACACTATTTTTATTATTATTAATGTTTTGGAAGCAATTTTAGCATTTCTTCAGTTTTGACATAAGCTTACATAAATCTCAAATACGGAGATTCAGCCTTTTCCTAACTATGGGTTATAAGCAGAAAGCTAACCTCCCTTTTCTTATATGAGGTCACTGAATACTTACTAATACTTCTGCTACTGTCAGTATTTTGCATTCTTTCATGCACAGAAAATCGCTCTCAAAGCCATATATAATATTTAAATTTAATTTTGATGATTGTATGTGTAGTACATAATTTAGGTGTATTTTAAAGATTATTATTTAGATTTATGTTTATTTAACCATGCTACTAATAAAATTATTTATTCATTTATTTAGTTGATTTTGTTTTCTGTTGCTACCTTTCCAACTCACTGAACAACACGTAGATTTCATTTGCTTGATTGAGCTAGTCTAGCGCATTCGATTCACATATCCTGTAACCCCTTAAAAATAAATTTCTAGTTCCAAATTTCAGACTAGTGGCGCCCTAGCAGTCAGTATACGTGAGTCTAAAGATTTTGTCTGGTATATAGGATAGTAATTTTTGGTGCAACCAAACATGGGAGCCGATATTAAAAATTTATGTGAGATGTTTTGTTCGGGTGGTTGGGAAAAATAAACAGAAACGGTAGGCGAAAATAGGTGAAATAAAGTTAGTGGTAGAATAGAAGTTGATGGAAAGATGCAGGTAATTTCGGATCTGTCCGTATTTAATGTTTTGATATTCAAAAAGAGTTTATTAATTAGTTTGTTGTTCGTAAAGTTTTTAAAAAAAAGTAAAAAGTTTAAGTTTCCTTTGTAAAAATAAAATAAAGTTAGCTGTTGAAGATTAAATTAAAAAATAAAAACGTTAATAAACAGATTTAAAAGAAAAGTTCAGTTGTTAATTTGGAATAAAAAATAGATTTAATGAAGCTAAATTTATTTTAAAAATGGAAGCTAAAGAAGAAAGCAAAAGAGAGGCAGGTTGGGAAGAGAGCCCAGTTTCATTTAAACACCACCAGATAATAGAAAAAGAAGAGAATGAGACACAGACAATGATGAAGATGATGATAAAGTTGATAAAAGAAATGAAACAAAATCAGCAAGCCGAGAGGAAGAAAAGATGACAAAAGTTGTTGGAATAAAACAAACTCAGCAAGCCTAGATGAAAGAAATACGACAGGAGTTGCTGGAAATGAAACAAAATATAACAAAACAAAATATAGAAATAAAATGGAGTCAACAAACAATACTGGAAGAGCTGAAAGCAGAAATGAAAGGAATGAGTCAGGAAATATTGAAGAAAGTCAACAAAAATCAGGCAGCTATAGAAGTCATAGAAAAAGATAGGAATAAGGAGGTTCAGGAAGTTGAAATCGTAAAGGAAGAAATGAAAGAAGTAAAAGATGAGGTACAGCAAGATAGTGTTAGGACAGGTAGTTTAGAAATAAAGATGGTGCAGGTAGAAGGGATGTGCAAGGAATGGATAGACATACATAAAACAACACAAGTAGAATTGGAGATGTTAAAGGTTGGAAGAATTCAGAGAGAAATAGATCTGAGGGTTGATGGTGTTGTCAGTAAAGTAGAAAAGATGTTTCAAGGCATAGAGGAAAGTAAGAATAAATTGAAAACAGAAGTGCAACAAACATGTAGTGATATGATAAAAGGACTCGAATATATGCTAGATGGGATAGAGAATAAACATAGGGTGTTATATACTGAAGACATACAGTATGAAATAGAAAATGAATATAGAGAGTCAGGAAGTAAAAGACAGGAGGGGCCCTCCAGTAGATTCTTGGAAAAACAATTCCTAATAGAAACGTTCAAGGCTGAGGTGGGAGAAATCCCATTAAGACATTTAGAAACTTTAGGTAACATGTTTTGTGTCCAAGGCTGGCCGGAAAGCGATATAGTTACAATCCCCAGTAACTACCTTCGAGAAGCAGCCTCTGACTGGTGGCACACTTTATTCACCAAACCAAGAATATTTGAGGAATATAGGCACGCTATTTTAAGAACATTTTGGAGTGAAGCCAGACAGGATGGATACTCTATAAAATATCCCATGACAGATATCCCACTGTCTGCAGTGAAACATATATGCAATTTTTTTATAGACAAGTAGTGAGACTCAAGGCATCAACAGCATTTCCGTTGTCCGATTATCAAGTCACAAGGATTATCCGGCATAATATGCCACCAGACATACAACAAATGATGTTAAGTAATAATGGGTGGTCGATAGAAGAAATGGTGGAATTTTTAATGTCTGTATATTTTAGCAATGTTACAAGAGAACCTGTAGACAGGTTCAGAAAATTAGATCATACTGACTAAACTCTCCATAAGAAGTAACTGCTTGACTGAGCGTAAGTGATATTGGTCTGACATGATGCTAAAAAAACACACAAAGGATTTGTAATTGGGCTACAAGTTGAGAATAGAAATTTATTTAGATGTAGGTGATAAACCTGAATGAATTTTGTAAATAATATTATATAATTACAACTATATATGTGTGTGATAAACAATATTACATTTTGATATATTAAATTATGTTCGATTTTATTTAATAAAATGTATAGTGGCTATCGTAATTGTATTACTTTGTTGTAAAGAGTTATTTTAATAGATTGCCAGTATATTCCTGAAAATTTATGTTACTTACAAATGATTTAAAATAGTATTTGTGAGGGTAGTCGGACGGATTTGATTTTTTTTAAAAGTAAGATCAAACTTAGAGAAAACTGGTTAGTGCTAGGCAGAGCAAAGTCAGCTAAGTTTCGTTTATTTCTGATGATGGAGAGGCAGTTATAATGGATGTTTAAGACACCATTATAAAAATTATAGTTTTATAGAGATGAAGAAAATAAAATAAATTTTTATATAAGATTTTGTTTGTAAAACTTGATTAAAAGTTTTTTTTTTTTTTTAAATGCTTGTACAAATATATATGTATGTGCGTGGGAATTATATTTTAATACCACAGTTATATTTGTTTTGTTTTTTTTTAATTTTAATTTTGAAAAAAAGAAAACTAAGATTACTTTTTTTTTGTTAAATTTATGTAAAAGTAAAGTGTACAAATAGATTGCTTTTCAGATTTGGGATTTATATTAATAAGAATAATTAAAAAAAAAAAAAAAGAAAACAAAAAGCAAATATTTTTTCATTAGTTGATTCCTAGATCTGTAAAGGGCAATTTATTTTGTTAATTAGATAAGTATTGTTATCTAGATAGAGAATTTTTAAATTTTAATTAAAAAGAAAAAGTTTGGTAATTGATTTAAGATATATGATTCAGATATAACAGGCTGAATCAGGCCATTGGATTATCTTAGACTAGCTTTCAATACTTGCATGAGCTATAATACTTGCACCAGTGCAAAGAGACAGACACCAACTCTGAGAGGAGAATTGCACAAACTCTGGGACACTTCCACCAACTCTGAGAGATACTTGCACAAACTATTCCTGCATATTCTGAAAGCTGATCCGGTAATTATTCTACCTAGAATGAACATTAAACCTACAGCAAGAATATTTTCTTTACTATGATGTGCTAAGCTTCTCACCAGGACAGGTTCAGACGTCTTGTGTCTCCAGTAACTGCCTACAATGCCATAAGAACCAGCTCCAAAGAAACCACTAACCAACTTGCCATAGATAACCATCAGTGAATCCAGAGCAATGGACTGACCTAAAAAGTCTAGTGCACTAGCATTGAAATAAATTATTAAGGTACCTTCCATTTTTGCAATTTAAATAATGTTGTCTTAGATTTGTTTCCTTTTTTTAAATATAAATGTTTTTCAAGTATATCTTATGTAATTCGATTTCTTGGTGCTTGATATTTTTTTCTTTTTTTTTTTAACGAGTGCTAGTTTCAAACCTATTACTGTCCATCCTATTTAAGTCTTAGTAAGTAAGATAGTAGTTTATTTATAATCTCACATTCTTTTTTTTATTATAGAAAGCAGTCTGGATATTACAGACTATTTTAATTGACTTCTGGCCCGTGACCCATTTTATTATTAGTTCTACTTATGTCACGAAACTTTATTTATAATAGACTATTATGAAATATAATAGTTCTAAGTTTTATTTCTTCCAGCTTCCAATTCGTTTATTAGCAGCACGTACGATCATTTTAAGCCTCTCAATAGGTAGATCATGAGCGCCTAGCCTGTCTCACTCAGAGGGAGGTCAATTTATTGAAAGTAATAACTTTCAACACTCTTTTTATTAATATTAATGTTTTGGAAGTTACCTTAGCATTTTTTCAGTTTCGACATAAGCTTACATAAATCTCAAATACGGAGATTTCAACTATGGGTTATAAGCAGGAAGCTAACCTCCTTTTTCTTATGTGAAATCACTGAATACTTACTAATACTTCTGCTACTGTCAGTATTTTGCATTCTTTCATGCACAGAAAATCGCTCTCAAAGCCATATATAATATTTAAATTTAATTTTGATGAATGTATGTGTAGTACATAATTTAGGTGTATTTTAAAGATTATTATTTAGATTTATGTTTATTTAACCATGCTACTAATAAAATTAGTTTTTCATTTACTTAGTTGATTTTGTTTTCTGTTGCTACCTTTCCAACTCACTGAACAAAACATAGATATCATTTGCTTGATTGAGCTAGTCCGGCACATTCGATTCGCATATCCTGTAACCCCTTAAAAATAAATGTCTATTTCCAAATTTCGGACCAGTGGCGCCCTGGCGGCCAGTATATGCAAGTCTAAAGCTTTTGTCCATACTTCTGGTAAAAAATATATTATTTAATATTGAATACTGTGTTAAATATATTTGTTTGAATATATATATATATATATATATATATAAACAAATATATTTATACATATATATATCTATATCTATATAATTTTTGTTAACAAGTAGATTATACAGACGTTTGAAATGTTGTTTTAGAAGCAAGTAGACTTTTTTTTTTAGAAATTAAGATTTTCTACATCTCTGCACTATTGTAAGCATTGCTGTAACATCTTTACAACAACTTTGTATGCAATGTGATACCTGATTATTTTTTATATATTTGTCGAGAGTCATAGACACATTATTGACTGGTTTTTCAGCAATTTAGAGCATCAAATGAAAAAGACTTACAAACTAATTTATAGAAGAATATTTTTATGTGAAAATCAATTTAAATGACAATTTTTATAGCAAATAAATGTCACATATTTAGCTTCAGTATTAGATAGCAAAGAACAGATCAGCAGGATTAACGTTAATTTGAAGGCATTTCTTTGTTTATAGCTCCATGATGAGTTACATAATTGGAAAGGCAAGAAAAGACAGGTTGATGTTCTGCTCCATTAAATGCATATTTCCTTAAATAATCATTACTATTTTTACTGACTTCTATTTAGTAAGTGATACACTGAATTATTAACAAATTTTCATCTTTTTCTTCGAAACACATATGATTGACAAAGCTTCTGTTGCTTCCAATATTAAAATTCTTTAATTTAAAATAATATTTTTTATTTCAAAATAAAAATTGTAATACATTTATGTTTTAACAATTATTATTATCATTTTCAAAACACTTTAAAATTTATTTTCTACATATGAATTTTAATATATTATAGAATATATAATAAAAAAATATTTACATAAAAAAATATTTGTAAAGTCAGGTATTGAAACGGAAATCTCCAATCCCTTTCTGTTTCACCATCAACCTAATGACCTACTCCTCTGAACTAGTTTCAAACCTATTTTAATGTAAAAATGTAATATATAAGTCGAGCGGGAAAACTTTGCTACAATGGCCGCTTGAATGGCATCATCCATTTACATACAAAAACACACTATAATTAGACAGGTTTGATAAAATTATAGCGGAGAAATGCTCATAATTTATTATAAAATGTTTTATTAATTTTCGGTCAATTCTAAATTATATTTTGCTATTATATTTGTATGTGGATGGATAATTTAAACCTTGGAATAACGGCAAAATGATTCATATATATTTAAGTTTAAATAAAAGTAATGTAAATGTTTTCTTTAATTTATTTAACGGCTTTCTGATTTAATGTTTTACATATATAGTTGAAACAAGTATTTTCTTTAAATTTGCTTTTTTTTTAATAAACAAATATGTTAAAAGTTATTTAGTTTTATAAAATAAGAATTATCTGTTTGCAATTAAAAATGAGAATTTTTGTAAACAAGATATCAATTAGTGACACACCCAGGTAAAAAAGTAAAATCTGTTTTCTGATTGATTTTTGTTTGCAACAAAAGACTTTTTCATTAAATCAGAATACCGTTCCTTCTGCTAAGTAATAACACCTGAAAAGGAATTTAATTAATGAAAATGAATCAAATTATATAGTTTATATATTTTGATACATTTTTTAAGGAAATTAAATATAACACCTCGGAGATTTTATCAGTTGTTGTAGAAATTGAATTATATTATTTTGCTTTAATTAAAAGTCAATTGGTCCCGACGTTTATGAAATTCCAGAAAGGTGTTAAAGTTTAGTAGAAGGATATAAATAGGCCTTATTTTAAGCGGGAAGGGAGAATCCATCTTGCTTTTGAAGAGAGTTAACATCAGAAGTTAAAATTGTTCAACTTTACCATGTCTGGCTAAAGTCAGGCAAGAATTGCTGCAATTCCCGTGATGGAACGCCTAGTTCAATCCATCAAATGCCAAAGGAACAACCAAGCTTACACCAACTAAATTTGAAGATGCCATAAGCCGTAAAAATAATTTATTTGCCTTCGTTCCGATTTCAATCCAGCTAAACAAACACTATTTTAAAAATTGTCTCCCAACTAAATTAAAGATGCCATAAGCCGCCCAAGAATTCACCTTCATTCCAGTTCGAATATCTCCAGCCCATCTACAGAAGAACTGTTATAATATTATTTAAAATAGCAGAGCTCTGTGAATTTCAAAAACAATCATGATTTCTTCAAAAACAGGTTAGCTAACCATATCATTGAAACTTCTTTCTAAATTGTTTTTCAAATAATCTTTAAATTCTATAATATGAAATACTTTTGCAAATTTTTCTTTGTTAATTAATATTTTGCTATATAATTTAATCACTGCAGTTATATTTTGCTTTTCTTTTGCTTATTTTTAATTATTATTAGTTGTGCCTATGTTTCGAAACGGCGTGCATTTAATTATAGAATATGTTTTTAAACATATAAAGTTAAATTATTTATATAGCGTCATTTCGTGCGCTGTTTCGAAACCCAAATTCATATTTTTTCATTTAATAAATTAATTAATATAAATATAAAATGTGGCTTTTCAACCTTTAATTATTATATTACTAAAGATTAAACTAGCCTGGAGTGCAATCATAAGTATATTTTTTTAGTAAAGTATTTGTAAGTCCCTTATTAAATATACTTTTCCACCTTTTTAAGAGTTTATTAGTTATAGATAACTAAAGAGATTGAACGGGATAAAGTAAAGTTTGTATATATTCCCGTCAGTAGCATATACATATTTCTCATGCTACAGAAGAGTTGGCTCTTTTGATCAAGCTGATAAACTTGTGTTCATTTAATATGTGATATTTCATTTATAATATCCTTCGGCTTGGCGGATGTGAAACTTATTTATATTTCCTCGTTGTGCTGTTTTTTTATACATATATAAGATGGAGCCACGGCGTTGCCAGCACATCTTCTCTTATAGGGTAGTGCAGTAGCGAAGTCTGAGCTACGGGCCAGATTAGCACGTAAGTCCCCCGCTTCTTATGAACCAAATAAAGGTTCCCTATTAGCAGCATGACGACCGGTTCTTGGGTAAACCGTTGTTTGTCACAAAAACCCTAAAACTATTCTTCCATCCGCAGAGCCACTTTATTATTATACTTTACTTGTGCCTAGCGTATTAGTAAAATCGTTATAGCCAACTCTTCCCTCCCTAATATGCAGTCTTCAGCGTTGATCCGAAGCATTCTTGAAAACCCGTTCGATCTAAAGCTATCTGGGACGCTTTAAAAGCCCATAGTTAAAATAAATTTATTATAATTAAGATGTATTAAGTTTCACTCCAGACTTGGTTTGATTTTACGTAAAAGAGCCACACGAACTGATGATGAAAGGGCATAACTGGTAAAAGTTAATGTAGTGATTAGTTGTATAGCAGGATATTTGGCTCCATTGAATCATAGCAATCGGAAAGCGTAATAGCCAACGTATCAATTATTGGCCTAGAGAATGTTACTTTATAAATGAAATGCCTGTGTGCATTTGCCAACAACAATTGTCAATAAATATATTTTAATTCATCATATATCAGTTTCTGTCTCATTATTAAATCAATCCAATTCACTAATTGCCCATAAGTATTCATTAGTAAAGCCCCTATTATTTAAATATGTTAGATTTTATCTGTGGAATGTCTAGTATTTACGTTGTTTATATATATGTTTAAGTCCATGAGTCTTATTGTTTTCTCCGATTTGCTAGTGGGCCGGATGAAGAATTAAATCTTGTGTGCTACCATTGTTATGTTATCCATTGGGTGTTAGATCTGGTGCTTGGAGAGTGGGTTCGAATCCAGGCTGGTCCCTGACCTAAATCTCGGGCTTGACTGGGTTTGAAGTACATTTTGTGAGTTCCAGCTCGTGTTAGATGGATAAGCATGTTTTGACTGGCACATAGGTTTTTTTTTTTCCACGTTTGGACGCCCAAATCGTGGGGCTTGTAACTCATTTCCACCCCTGAGGAGATTATTGAGAATAGAGATAAAATTCTTTGTTCAAAATTAAAGATTTTAAATTAATTTTTCGTTGTCCAAAATAATGTCTATGTAAAGGGTTTTTTTTTTCACGTTTGGACGCCCAAAATCGTGGGGCTTGTAACTCATTTCCACCCCTGAAGAGATTATGGAGTATATATATAATTCTTTTGGTCAAAATTAATGATTTTGAGTCAAATTTTTTTTTGAATAATGTATATATGTAAGATTTTTTTTTCCGCGTTTGGACGACCAAGTGAGGCTTCGATGTAAACACCTACATACTCTGAGTTATGGACTTTTGTGTGTATATAGCAAAAAAAATTTATTAAATTTATTTTGTGTCTTTCCTGTTCACTAGTGACTGGCGCCCGAGGATGATTGATCAAGTTATAAGTCATCCTCTTATAAATTTGTCATTAGGGAGCAGAGAAAAGAAATTTAGATTAAAAGAAAAGGGGGGTCTCATTGTTTTATCAAAGTATTTTTATGAATTGGAGTGGTTTAAAATGAGTAAGAAATATATATATATATATAAGTAACGTCAAATTAACCAAAAGTTAAAAGGTTTGAAATTGGTGCAGACGGGTCAAACGGAATTAGGTCATAAAACTATTTAAGTATATATGTGTATATATATATATAAATAAAAAACAGCTGGAAGAAGAGACCGGGGGTGAGTTAAATTTTTATTAAGTCATCTTTAATATTAAAATATGTGTTATACTTTAGATATATAGACGAAAAAAAAAAAAGATTTTTTTTTTAATTTTTCGTATATTTTATTAAAGCTAGAAAAAAAGAAGGGATTTTTTTAAAATAAAAACTTTCATATGTTTTATAAAATAAAAAGTAGGGAGACAAAATTTTTTTTTAAAATTCATTATATGTTGGACGGGCATCGAGATGGAGTAAGCTTATAGATATATTAGTGAGTTAGGCATAGAGTTGGGATGGAAGTGAGCGAGTCGTTCTTGAAGGGGGAGAGCAGCAAACAGCCGTATTAAAAGTATAGAAGTTTTAAAAATCAAATATTTATTAGGTGCGAAAAATAAATAAATAAATTTTGAAAGGATTATATAGTATACAGAATGAACAAAGAAACAGAAGTAATGAGCAGTGGGGAAGAGATAGAAGTAGGAATGGAGATGAAAGGTGGAGGTATCGTGTTGAGATCAGGAAGAGAGATTAATGAGTACAACAGCAGTACAGAAGAAATAGAAAGGGAAAATGGTATGAGCCAGGATAGAGATGAGTGTGCACAGAAAACTCTTGATATGCCAGAGAATTCAGTTACCAAAATATCTGAACAGACACCGATGGAGATTAAGCAGGAAGGCTGGGATTTTAATTGGTTGCTGAGACAGCTTAGACAGGATGCAAAAGAAATGGATCAGAAAATGGATCAGAAAATGGAGGCAAGGGATCAGAAAATGGATCAGAAAATGGAGGCAAGGGATCAGGAAAGGGATCAGAAAATGGAGGAAATGAATCACAAAATGACACAAAGATTTAAGGCCCTAATCAAACAAATTAAGCTATCAGTCAGCGGCCAGCATAAATATAAAGTTACGAGAGAATTCAAGGAAACGTTACAGACTAGTCAAGTGGAAAATAATCAAGATAGGGTCATAATGAAAGAAGTTAAGACCTTAGTAGAGAAGGTAGAATGTCAAGAAAAGAATGTGATAGATGAGGTTTATGAAGTTGGTGTAGAATTAGGCAACAAATTTCAAGGCTATGAAGAGACTCAAAAGGAAATGAGAAATGAAATACATGAAATCAGAGAAAATTTAATGGAAAAAAATCAAATGGCTGCCAAAGAAGAAAATGTTATGACAGCGTATACTCAAGAGTTGAAAGATGTAGCAGAAATGAAAGAAGAGAGAGAAAAGGAAAGCAACTTTGCTAGTGATTACCAAGCTAACAAACTTAATAGACAGGAGGGAGTGCAAATTATGGGCCAGAGTGAAGATGATAATAAAAATAATTTTAGAGAGAGCGAAGCCAAAGGTGATCAGCAAAGTACCATAGTCAAAGAAAATGAATTTTTAAGCGAACATAAGTTCCAGATGGATGATGAAAATAGCACATTTTACCATTATGAAGAACAAATTGGGTTGGAAAAGAACAAATCCCACGTGACGCAAAATCAAAGCAAGGAATGTGAAAAAGCACTTACGGAAGAAAAGAATGTTGAGCTGCATAACGGGATACCATATGAAGGCAGCGAATTCGCACTAAGTTTGACAATGCACCCTAAGCGATCTCCTGTGAGGTTGAAAGACAAAAATGAAAGCTATGAATGGATAACCGATGATGATGAAGACGGTTGGACATCTGATGAAGATGATGATGATCTGTTGGGATGTTGTTTCGACCCCGGCATGGAGTTACTCCTTAAACAACCCCCAGATCCTATTAAAATTGTTAGTTATTTTTGTGAGTTTTTTTTTTGTGTGTGTGATTGATCTTTTTATATACCCTTTTATATATATTATACACTCTATATTTGATCTATATTAACACTTTATATATTGTACACTTCATATTTTTATACAGATATATTAACACTTTTTATTTTATTATACACTTTATATATTATACACTTTATATTTTATTTATATACCTTAGATATATTCACACTTTATATGTTACCTTATACATATTATACACTTTATATTCTATCTACATACACTTTATATATTATCCGTGTTATACTTTATTTATATACCTTACATACATATTATACACTGTATATTTGATCTCTATATCCTTTATATATTACACGCGTTATATTTTATATATATAAAAACATATCTTTTATTTTTGACTAAGATGTATACTCGTTTGGGTATATATCTGTTTAAGTTTAAAATATTTACTAATAACCGATGATTTCATTATATGTGTTGATAATTGTTAGAAGCACTAAATGTATTATGATAGTGTAATCTACTATGATGTATTACCATAGGTTTAGCGTAGGATTAGGCCATGAGTTTATATTTTGAAAGAAAGCCATAATTTACCTCTGTGTTTATATAAGTAAAGTCTTTTTTTTTTATTTGTTTTTTTTTACTAAGTTTACTGATATGAAACGGAAATCTCCAATCCCTTTCCGTTTCACCATCAACCTAATGACCTACTCGTCTGAACTAATTTCGAACCTATTTTAAATGTAAAAATGTAATATATAAGTCGAGCGGGAAAACTTTGCTACAATGGCCGCTTGAATGGCATCATCCATTTACATACGAAAACACGCTATAATTAGACAGGTTTGATAAAATTATAGCGGAGAAATGCTCATAATTTATTATAAAATGTTTTATTAATTTTCAGTCAATTCTTAATTATATTTCGCTATAATATTCGTATGTGGATGGATAATTTAAACCTTGGAATAACGGCAAAATGATTCATATATATTTAAGTTTAAATAAAAGTAATGTAAATGTTTTCTTTAATTTATTTAACGGTTTTCTGATTTAATGTTTTACATATATAGTTGAAACAAGTATTTTCTTTAAATTTGCTTTTTTTTTAATAAACAAATATGTTAAAAGTTATTTAGTTTTATAAAATAAGAATTATCTGTTCGCAATTAAAAATGAGAATTTTTGTAAACAAGATATCAATTAGTGACACACCCGGGTAAAAAAGTAAAATCTGTTTTCTGATTGATTTTTGTTTGCAACAAAAGACTTTTTCATTAAATCAGAATACCGTTCCTTCTGCTAAGTAATAACACCTGAAAAGGAATTTAATTAATGAAAATGAATCAAATTATATAGTTTATATATTTTGATACATTTTTTAAGGAAATTAAATATAACACCTCGGAGATTTTATCAGTTGTTGTAGAAATTGAATTATATTATTTTGCTTTAATTAAAAGTCAATTGGTCCCGAGGTTTACGAAATTCCAGAAAGGTGTTAAAGTTTAGTAGAAGGATATAAATAGGCCTTATTTTAAGCGGGAAGGGAGAATCCATCTTGCTTTTGAAGAGAGTTAACATCAGAAGTCAAAATTGTTAATTTTACCATGTCTGGCTAAAGTCAGGCAAGAATTGCTGCAATTCCCGTGATGGAACGCCTAGTTCAATCCATCAAATGCCAAAGGAACAACCAAGCTTACACCAACTAAATTTGAAGATGCCATAAGCCGTAAAAATAATTTATTTGCCTTCGTTCCGATTTCAATCCAGCTAAACAAACACTATTTTAAAAATCGTCTCCCAACTAAATTAAAGATGCCATAAGCCGCCCAAGAATTCACCTTCATTCCAGTTCGAATATCTCCAGCCCATCTACAGGAGAACTGTTATAATATTATTTAAAATCGCAGAGCTCTGTGAATTTCAAAAACAATCATGATTTCTTCAAAAACAGGTTAGCTAACCATATTATCGAAACTTCTTTCTAAATTGTTTTTCAAATAATCTTTAAATTCTATAATATGAAATACTTTTGTAAATTTCTTTGTTAATTAATATTTTGCTATATAATTTAATCACTGCAGTTATATTTTGCTTTTCTTTTGCTTATTTTTAATTATTATTAGTTGTGCCTATGTTTCGAAACGGCGTGCATTTAATTATAGAATATGTTTTTAAACATATAAATTTAAAATCTTAGTATTATTATTTATATAGCGTCATTTCGTGCGCTGTTTCGAAACCCAAATTCATACTTTGTCATTTAATAAATTAATTAATATAAATATAAAATGTGGCTTTTCAACCTTTAATTATTATATTACTAAAGATTAAACTAGCCTGGAGTGCAATCATAAGTATATTTTTTTAGTAAAGTATTCGTAAGTCCCTTATTAAATATACTTTTCCTCCTTTTTAAAAGTTTAGTAGTTATAGATAACTAAAGAGATTGAACGGGATAAAGTAAAGTTTGTATATATTCCCGTCAGTAGCATATACATATTTCTCATGCTACAGAAGAGTTGGCTCTTTTGATCAAGCTGATAAACTTGTGTTCATTTAATATGTGATATTTAATTTATAATATCCTTCGGCTTGGCGGATGTGAAACTTATTTATATTTCCTCGTTGTGCTGTTTTTTTATACATATATAAGATGGAGCCACGGCGTTGCCAGCACATCTTCTCTTATAGGGTAGTGCAGTAGCGAAGTCTGAGCTACGGGCCAGATTAGCACGTAAGTCCCCCGCTTCTTATGAACCAAATAAAGGTTCCCTTTTGCAGCATGACGACCGGTTCTTGGGTAAACCGTTGTTTGTCACAAAAACCCTAAAACTATTCTTCCATCCGCAGAGCCACTTTATTATTATATTTTACTTGTGCCTAGCGTATTAGTAAAATCGTTATAGCCAACTCTTTCCTCCCTAATATGCAGTCTTCGGCGTTGATCCGAAGCATTCTTGAAAACCCGTTCGATCTAAAGCTATCTGGGACGCTTTAAAAGCCCATAGTTAAAATAAATTTATTATAATTAAGATGTATTAAGTTTCACTCCAGACTTGGTTTGATTTCACGTACAATAGCCACATGAACTGATGATGAAAGGGCATAACTGGTAAAAGTTAATGTAGTGATTAGTTATATAGTAGGGTATTTGTTTCCATTAAATAATATTGGAGCAATTAAATAATAGCCAACGTATCAATTATTGGCCTAGAGTAATGTTACTTTATAAATAAAATGCCTGCGTGCATTTGCCAACAACAATTGTCAATAAATATATTTTAATTCATCATATATCAGTTTCTGTCTCATTATTAAATCAATCCAATTCACTAATTGCCCATAAGTATTCATTAGTAAAGCCCCTATTATTTAAATATGTTAGATTTTATCTGTGGAATGTCTAGTATTTACGTTGTTTATATATATGTTTAAGTCCATGAGTCTTATTGTTTTCTCCGATTTGCTAGTGGGCCGGATGAAGAATTAAATCTCGTGTGCTACCATTGTTATGTTATCCATTGGGTGTTAGATCTGGTGCTTGGAGAGTGGGTTCGAATCCAGGCTGGTCCCTGACCTAAATCTCGGGCTTGACTGGGTTTGAAGTACATTTTGTGAGTTCCAGCTCGTGTTAGATGGATAAGCATGTTTTGACTGGCACAGTATAAGGGTGCAAACTTTGTTACTCTAATAAAATTATAGTAGTCTTGAGTAGTGAATGATTTATACAGAATAAAAAAAAATGTTATTTACAACATAGTTTTCAAAAATAAACCCAAAATATATTTATCAATAAATAATATAATTTTTGCATATATAGCCAACCATAACTTGCATAATTAAGTATAGTAATAGGCTGATGGATTCAAAAGCAAATGGTCTTGGCTACCACTTCAACACTTTCACTTCTATTACTTAAATGTCAACATAGGATTTCGAGTGATGAATGCTTTATTTTTTTTTATTATACATAGATATAGTTAAACAGTTAATCATTTTTTATAATTAGAAAAGTAGTTCAACTAATTTGCTGAATTAAATTAAAAGATATAAATAACAGTTTATTTAACAAATTTTTACTTCGAAATAATAATAATTATTATTATTAAAAGTTTTTCATAGTTGTTTCGAAGTTAAGATTTATAAACAGGTTTTTGTAATTAAAGTTGATTTAAAAATAATTTAGAAATTCTACATTTAGGTTGCATTAATTTGATTGAAATTAAAATGAAATATGTCTGTAGAAAATTAAATTATATAGATTCTGGTGAGGAAGAGAAGAATTCAAATTGAAATGTCAAAATATATTTTATCAAGCTGAAATTAATCTTATAATATTTCTCTTCTCATTTTCACAAAAAAAAATTGTTAATAGAAAAAGCTTCTAAATTTACTTAAGTAAAATTCACTGACGCATTTAATATCTTTTTGAAATTAAAAAATTATTTACTTACTAAAATAAAGATATATTTAACAGACATCCTCAATCAGATGCATACCCAAACATATAAATTATTTATAAATAAATAGGCATATAATAATTTAAAACAAACTTTCTTAGAACTATTATGAACTAAATATTTTAAAACCTTAATAATTTTTTCCACCCTTTTCATTATTTATAAATACACAGTATTTATTTATAAGGTTCTTATGTAAACTTATGATTAAGATATATTTTTTCTTCACAAAATCTTTCCAAAAATTACATAAGATATATTTTTAATATTTTTTACTTTTCTTAACCTTATTATAATTCTACCTATATTTTTTAAATTTTGAGAAATATAGATTGTATTAGTTGCTCTCTTTTTATTTTATATTGAAGCGGTCGGATCTGAGTTCTATTGGAGCTTGATGATATTCTACCCATTTACCTAATTTAAACCCCGTTACTTATTGTAAATATTTCCAGATCCTATAATGAGATTTTATACCCTTTTTTTTACGTCTGACTTCAGTTAAAACTGCTCTATTATTTAGATATTTATTAAAACTAATTAAATTATATTTAATTCTATTTATACTACCAATAATATTATGTTAAACTAATAATAAAATAATGCTCTTTAAAAAATATTTAGTTATTTGGTCAGGTGTGTATTGCTTATAAATGGTTAAATATGAGTTAGTATAAGATTTCATTATACTGGAATGTTTTATTTTATATTTACAATTTTGTCCAATTTAAGTTTTAAATTGTCCTTTTTCACAGACAATGGGGAATCTTGCATAAATTAATTCAAAATGACAAGTTTAATTTAAAGGTGGTTCTAATTTAAAGTCGTTTGTTTAGATTTTACAAATTCATTTTCTAAGTAGAAAATGAATTCAAAATAATGGATTTGAAAGTCTTATCAAAGTAATGGATCACTTTTCAATTAGAGAAATTGTTTTGATAACAAGACAAAAGCTTAAGCCTATAAGACATAGAGATCAGTATGGGTGAGAAAATCACAGAAAGAAGATAAATATCCTGAAAAATTACCGAGAAAAAGCCATTACTTTCAATTTTAATAAGAGTTGCCACCTGAATTTATGTCCATTTTAATATTGAACCTTAATCATATTCGCAGTATGAAATGGGGCTAACTTCTGGGATCTGATAGCTGGATCCTGAAGTTCTCCAATAAATCCTCCAATGTTACTTCTAAAATAGAACTCTCAAATACCAAACCACAAGTGCCTAAAGTTCATAATGAAATTAATCTATCAAATGAATTTTATTTGAGTTAATTGTGCACCTACGTTTTCTTCTAAATCCAACCAGACTCTGTGCTCCTGAATCAACAAGCAAGAAATGAAGGACACTTGATTAAACCACAACTTTCCAATATATTCATGAACTATCTCACTAATTATATTAAAGGTGATTATTGTCTTAAATCTTATTATTTATTTAATTATGCTTAAAATTGTTACACAGTTATATCTCTAGTCTTAAATTAATACTTTAATGATTTTCTTTTTTTTTTTCTTATGGCAATTTATTTGACTAACTCTTACTTGTATCTGTTTTAATGATTATTAATATCATTTACTTGCGATATGATATGCCAATAATACTTTCAACTCGATAATGTTTTCTTTAAATTTAGTCTAAGAAAATATTTACCATATAAAGTTTTATAGCACATCTTTTGCTTATAAGAACTAAATTAATAATAGTTCTACTAATTATCAGGTTGAAAGATTTATTTAATTATTTGATATCAGTTTACCAAGAGCTGATATAATTTTTATTAGCTTCACTTGTAGATACTATGCTCTTAATTAGGATCATTTAATTTCTAAAAGATTATTCACATGTATTAATTTGAAATCATTAAAGAGCTGAAAGAGCTGACAAAATTATATAAGGGATATACATATATATATATGAAAAACAAAAACAAGTTTTAATCACGTTAAAACCTGCTGACGCTTGTATTTATGATCAACAGATGGCGTTTTTACCAAAAACATGGTCAAGCATTTGTTTACATAAACGATCAAAGAGTCAGAATTAACTATCTCTTTCGTTTTAGCCCACTTTCAGATCAGCTGATTTCAAGCTATTTTGCTATCATCAGTGAAAGACAGAGCCAAGAAACTAGATCTAAAAACTGACTCCAAGTGTTTATGCACAGAGTTTCTATCAGTTTGCAAGCATGAAATTTTTCAGACCAATAAAGTCTTCAAATTCAGCCAAACAAGCTAGATAGCTATATGGGTCTGATCTCAGTTCAGCTTCTCCACATAGTCAAAGCCTCTGCAATCTATATTATTGCGGAAACCTTTAAAGGTAGATTTTTGAAAAACAAAAAAAAGTTTTAATCACGTTAAACACTTGGAGTCAGTTTTTAGATCTAGTTTCTTGGCTCTGTCTTTCACTGATGATAGCAAAATAGCTTGAAATCAGCTGATCTGAAAGTGGGCTAAAACGAAAGAGATAGTTAATTCTGATTCTTTGATCGTTTATGTAAACAAACGCTTGATCGTGTTTTTGGTAAAAACGCCATCTGTTGATCATAAATACAAGCGTCAGCAGGTTTTAACGTGATTAAAACTTGTTTTTGTTTTTCATAAATCTACCTTTAAAGGTTTCCGCAATGATATAGATTGCAGAGGCTTTGACTATGTGGAGAAGCTGAACTGAGATCAGACCCATATAGCTATCTAGCTTGTTTGGCTGAATTTGAAGACTTTATCGGTCTGAAAAATTTCATGCTTGCAAACTGATAGAAACTCTGTGCATAAACACTTGGAGTCAGTTTTTAGATCTGGTTTCTTGGCTCTGTCTTTCACTGATGATAGCAAAATAGCTTGAAATCAGCTGATCTGAAAGTGGGCTAAAACGAAAGAGATAGTTAATTCTGACTCTTTGATCGTTTATGTAAACAAACGCTTGATCGTGTTTTTGCCAAAAACGCCATCTGTTGATCATAAATACAAGCGTCAGCAGGTTTTAACACGATTAAAACTTGTTTTTGTTTTTCATAAATCTACCTTTAAAGGTTTCCGCAATGATATAGATTGCAGAGGCTTTGACTATGTGGAGAAGCTGAACTGAGATCAGACCCATATAGCTATCTAACTTGTTTGGCTGAATTTGAAGACTTTATCGGACTGAAAGATTTCATGCTTGCAAACTGATAGAAACTCTGTGCATAAACACTTGGAGTCAGTTTTTAGATCTAGTTTCTTAGCTCTGTCTTTCACTGATGATAGCAAAATAGCTTGAAATCAGCTGATCTGAAAGTGGGCTAAAACGAAAGAGATAGTTAATTCTGACTCTTTGATCGTTTATGTAAACAAACGCTTGATCATGTTTTTGGTAAAAACGCCATCTGTTGATCATAGATATATATATTTCTTCTAAGTTAAACCTGGTATTCCAGTGTTTGTGTTTGAGGAGAGCATGATAAAGGGGGTATTATTATATAAATGGATTTAGGTCTTTGTTTATCATAAGTTTGATTTTAATCTTATTGACCAAATCATCATATCAAGCATTTATATTATATAATTTTGGCCTTAAATTTAATATTATGATAATAACTGAAATATTTTATTTTTTATAATAGAAGATGTATATGTGTAAAGATTTAATTGATTTATTGTCGACAAATAAAACATTATTACAATATTATAACATGTAGGGTACGCAAGTATCTATGCCTAAAATAGAACCATTATTTATATATTAAAAGAAAATAGTTTATATTGGTTTGTTAACAGTTGAAACATTTTGTATTCCTACACATACAGGGTGTGCGTATATATGCATAATATATAAATAATTAGATGGGATTGAAACCTAGACGTTCAAGTTTACTTTAGTTATCCATTCTATCTTATACAACCGATATACACTACCACATACATGCAAAAAAAGATAAATGACGTCCAATATATGTATTTCATTCCGAAACAGTACTTGTAAGTTGGTCCAGATCATCATCTATCTTATGGATATGTCATATATTGAAGATCTTTTTATTTGCAAGTGTGTGAGAATTTATATCAATTGTATAAGATTTAGTTATGATTAAAGAGAGTTTGAAAGTCAATTTCAAATCCCTTCCAATTACATCCAGCTTAGTATATATACTATACTTGTATTTAAATATTATATATTTGTGTGTGTGTTACAATTTATATCTCTGAAATAATGTTAATATTACATTTATAGTTTACTTTAAAATCCATGAATATAATTGCATTATTTGTGAGTTTACATCAGAATAATTTATTATTGCTATAGATTATTTATTATATCTTTTACTCTGTTATTTCTAATTTATAAATATGTTAACCATTATTTTAGTTATTATTTAATACTAAAGTAAATTATGAGAGGATAACCAAAATATACCCAGAATTCTATAATAAAAAATTGTGTATTTATTTTAAGGTGTTACAAATTAAATATTTTTCAATATACTGTCTGCTTGAAGCAATGTACCAGTCAAAACATGTTTTTGACTTTTCCAAGCCATCCTGAATCTCTTGCAAAGTGATGCCTTTTAAAACTTTTGATTGTTTTTTCATCACTTTTAAGTCGCAAAACCTTTTGAGACATTTTTTTTTCTTTTGGAAAATGAAAAGATTTTTGCGGAGAGTGAGATTGAATGAATATGGCTAATAATAAAGAGGATAATGCTATTTTTACTTTAAAAATTGTTTCAAACTCAACACTTTATGTACTGATGTGTTGTCGACATTTTATGTACTGTTGTACTTTATGTACTGATGTGTTTGTGACAAATAAAATCATTTTTATAGGCAAAACACCTGGACAAGTGAATTTTTAGTTCACAATGCTGTTTTTTTAAAAAATAATAATGTATTGACATTGGACTTCACTTTAAATGCTTTTTTGAGATGATGTATATTTAACATTTCCATTAAAATACTTGTAAACTAGGATTTTCTCCAGAACAGCTAACTTGTAAGTAGTTTCAGGTATTCAAAGGCAAAACTATCCATACAGTAGTGCCACCCTGTGCCAAACAGAGTAATCAATGGATGCCAGAAGGCATGTGATGTTTAGTTTCAGGTATTAAAAACAGTTATTCTTTTTCTTTCTACAACAGAAAACAATATTTCATATTTCAACTTTTCAGCCAGTAGAAAAATTGACAAATAAGTGAGGCACATTAACAAATATTATTTCTTCAAGACCCCATGTCATCGATGATGATAGCCACAGATAACTGCATTGGAGACTCCACAAAAGTAAACTAGCAGTGTAAATATGTACTATAACAAATGCAACCTTCAGAAAATGATTTTCATTGTTGGCTAATCCATTTTAAGTTTTATATTTGGGTGTATGACTTTGATCACTGATACATTGATCAGGATCCTTGTAATCTCATGCTATATTGTACAATAATTGTATTAATTTATTTATATGTATGTATACAAACCATGTGGATATTCTCTAAGATTATTTGAATGATGAAAAAGTAGTAAAAAACATCCTTTATAGTTTACTCACATTATTTTACAGATTTCAGAATTAGTTTATTAATGGCCAGTATAGTCATGGTAACTTATAGTAGAACATTAATTGATAAACAGTATTAATTTAAAGATTCCAGCATTTTTTTTACATTTATTCACTCAAAGGTGAAGTATAAAACAAGCATTTTATTATGAATGTTGTACCACTCAATTATGTGTATGCAGATGAGATTTTGATAGTTGTTATTTTATAATGTTTCCTAAATTTGATATTGACTAGATAATGATTAACTTGAGATTTTCATATTTACAAATTCAGTCATAAAGAATAACTTTTGAATCATGATGATTAACACTAGTGCATTAATAACGTTCTAATTAATATTATGAATACATAAATTTTATTTTATCAAATTTGTAATGAAAAATAAACTAATCAAATGAATAAATAAATTAATCTAACTTATAATTACACAGTAGACATGTGCCATATTTTACCTTGTCTTCAAATTGTAGACTAATACAGACTGCTTTTTTATCATAATCAAATGGAGCAACCATTGCCACTAACCAATGCATCCTGATAAAAATAACCTGCAGCACATGACAAAATCAGGCCAATAGGCATAGATGCTTACTGTATCAAAATGCTTCTGTTAATGGTGGGGATCTGACAATAAATAATCAGAATTTTTTAAGATAAGTGAAAGAATTAATTTTAAACCTGAAAGACAGGCTGTATTCTCCACAGATCTACTGCTAAACCTAAATAACTAACCTAGTTTTCCATATATGATCAAAAGAAACTTCTACTAGCCCAAACATCAGTGATCATTATCCAGACTTTGCTATTTAAGATAACAGTTAATACAGTGAGGAAGTCCACATTTACTACAAGAAGTTTCCAGATTCAGCCAACTTGAAGCAAACTGCAAGTACATCTGAAAGAGTCTTTATACCTACACATGAGTCAAGCTATCAAGTATAGGTGGAAGTGGGTAGAGAAATATATAAGGGCACATACATTCCTTTTTAACTGGTCACTAGTAGATGTACCCTGCTAGACAGTAGAAGATGGAATATCACAATTTATTAGTTAAATCTCTAAATGTTGAATATATATTATAATTCAAGTGTATGTTTGTATCTATATATTACTAATGTTTGTATGTGTAATCCAGATTAAACAATATGTTTGGTGACATTCAAGAAATGTTTTTTTTTTCTCCACATTCAAACAACAAAATCTTGCTATCATAGGTTATTAGATTTGTCACCAATCAGAAAAGTTAACCGCAAACATTATGGGCATGTCATTAAAATTTAGTAACATCAATTGAGAGTGATTATTCTAGTAATAAAGACAGAAACTTCCCCCAGTGGGTTGATAGATTTTGCTTTTATTAAAAATTGATAAATATACAAACAGTAGCTTATCATACAAACATTAAAAGATCATTCCAAAGATGATTTGCATAAATTTAAAAAAAAATACATCTCATGATATAAAGATGAGAAAAAAAACACAATTTCTAATATTGGCTCAAATGAAGCATTCAATCTGGCATACTCAGAGAACTGGAAAAAATATAAAAGTTCAAATAATCATTTATTTACTGGCTAATAAAATCAGAAGGCCTCAATTGAATTTAACTACACTTATGTCAATAATCAAACACCAGACTTATGATATGTTTATATCCCAAACAAAATCATTGAAATCAGCTGACCTAGATACTGACAAGGAATTAACAAGTTGTGTACTTATAAATCCATAATGATAATGCAAAGATGTTACGTCAATCTTTGTATCCAAGGGAAAAAGAAAAAGCTAAAAATTTTACTGTTAGAATGTGATTTTATAGCCTTTCCTAAGAAGCTCTTTGAGATCATTTTTATCTGTGGAATAGTCTATCATAATTTTAGAATCAAGCTACTAATGTATCCTGACATAAACTTTGAACCTGCTTTATCTTAAAGAACACTAGGAAATGAACAGCTAGTCAAGCAAAGTCATTGAAAAAATAAATATAAATATTCAAAATATTGAGCAGAACATTGGTTCAGGCAAGTAACCAGCTGACAGCTCAAATAAATCAACAAAAGTGACTAAAAGTGTTGTTACAGATGTAATGATGTATACACATATATTTTTTTACACTGCTATAGAGGGTGTACTTAGTTCAAACACATAATCATACAGGAACTGCTTGTTTAAAATGAAACACCATGTAGTGAATAAAAGAATGGATGAATCCAAACTAAATAGCAAAGAAGGCAATTTAAAGTCAAGGAAACAAATTGCCTACATAAATAATGTGAAAAATAATAATTCTGTTCTCATACACAGAGACATTATTAATGACAAGCCAGCCAATTAAATTCTGACACTGTCTCTGCAGTATCTATAGTTCAAATAAAACCCGGTCTATCAATATTAAGAGTAGTAAATGTTATTGCATCCTAACCGCAAATTAATAACAGGTTCAAGACCATCAAATAACACTCTTGGAAAACAGACAAGTGTCAAAGTTATAAGGCCTAATAAAACTATATGTCTACTGCTGGTTGCAACATCAGGTAATATAGTAATTTATTAAGCCATAACTGGTTTAGTCACTGAGTTTGCAGTAAAAAAGAACCATCTTACAACTATAAATAATTTAAGAGGGATTTCCCAGAAGTAATTAATAATCTGAATTTTAATCCTAAATTAATGCAGAAAATTATAAGTTCAAAAAAGCTGATAGGTACTCATGTTCTATGCCATATCTTTAAGGGCATCTCCTAATGATTTTTTAGAAGTTTGTGATTGGAATTAAAGGATTTCAAATAATAGTGGTTACACTTCTACTGAACAACAGCATCATCATCACAAGGACGAAATTGAATTAAATAAACCAACAGTACCATGAGCAGCTATCAGCAAAGTCTCACCAGATTAAAATTAGAGACAAGCCAACAGTAATGTGACATCAATGATATGCATGAATCTATAGCTACAAAAGTAGCTATTACCAAGAACTCATCAGATGAAACAGTTGCTATCGACCAGCGATATGTCATCATCCAGCTGTAATGAACTTTCCAAGAACTCTAAATGATGACAATAGTGGACAAACTGAGAACATCTCCAAGCCAAGAAAAACTAACAGTGGACAAACTCAGAACATCTCCAAGCCAAAAAAAGCAACAAAAGGAAATTTTTTTCAACATAACTGCATGACTACATTCTTCATTGCTAATTTTATCCAGAGAGAGGTAATGTCATTTCTCACCTTACCTTCAAATAATGAACTACATATTTCTTTTTTATTTTGGTCCAATTGAGCATTCATTGTTGTTAACCAATGTGTATAGAGAAAGATAACAGACAAATAATGGCACAGACATTCCAATAGACTTTAATTCTTGATGAATATAAATGTTTCCATTAAAGTTTAAAATATGTCCATAATTAGTCAGCCTTCTTGAAGGTAAAGGAGAGAGCAACTGTCAAACCTAAAAGATGGTATGTGTTCTCCAGAGAGCTATTGTTGAACCTAAATAATGGCTGCCTAATTCTCCATATGTATTTGAGAGAGACTTCTAATAACCTAAACAACATTGATCATTCTCCAGACTATAGCCATTTAAGCTCAAGTTTGACACAGATAGCTAAGTACACATTTAGAACTGGAAGCTAACCATAGCCAATTCAAGGCAAGCTTTAAGTACAGCTGGAAAAGTCATCTATGTAATCAAAAGTCAAGCTGTCAAGTATATCTGGAAATGTCAGTGAAATCTATAAAGGCACATGCAGCCTCTTCATCAACAGTTCACATTAGTACTTATAGAGTTTCACCATTGTTATTTAAATCTGTAAATATTGTAAATATATTGGAAATCAAGTTTATGTCTGTATCTATATATTACTAATAAGTCTATTACTAAAATGTATATATATTCATTTGTGTTTATATGTGGAATTCAGACTAAATACAACAGCATGAGACTTATGAAATTGTCAAAACCCTTATGAACACTTACTATTTTGGGATAGATACTTTTGAAAAGAATAGACTATTAATAAATAGATCGCAACTTCAACATTCATCCTCGCTGGATACTTGTAAAATAAATCAAAAATATTACATAACTTACATAAAATTTGAATAATGTAGTTAAGTTTTAATCATTTTAAAAATATAATTTTGATACCATACAAAATTATTATTATAATATTAATATCTACTATGTTCCTTATTACGTTTTACAATACTTTTTCAACTCACTAACTGATGGTTTTGATGGCCCCAACAACCTTCTTTAGAAAAAATATAAGTAGAAATAGTAAAGAAGTTTGCTGGGGCAATCAAAACCATCAATAATGGATTATAAAAAGCATTGTATAAACAAATAAAAAACATAAATGATAATAATATTACATGGATTTTGCAATGTAATAACAAACTTAAAGTTATAATACTTTTTAAATAAACTAAAGATTAGCCTTTCAAGCTAAATAAATGCCTCATTTAAATACTTTTTAAATAAAATTATTATTATTATTATAAATAACTGATTGATTTCCCAATTGGTTTTATACATCAACATTACATTCTCCTTTTTTTTTCATTCAAATAGGATATTTGTGGACTAAATCAACAAAATCATATAAGTAGCTTAAATTTTCTCTAACACATTCATTCCTTAATCTCTCTAAAACACGGCTTCTAGTATAATATTGCACTCTTAATTATACACTCAAGATTCATGGTTATATCCATATCTATTTACACATATTATAATGTTCTGACAATAAATTAAATTTCCAAAATCTACATTACTGTAAATTAAGCACATTGTTTTCATTATGTTTTACGTAACTACACAATGGTAAAAGCTAAATCTGCCTTCTATATTTTACCTGTCAATTAATTATTTGCAATTTTACTCTTCAACATAATGAAATTTTACTTTCAAAAATCAAAACTTTATTTACATCTTAGAGGGAATACATAATAATTAATGACATCATGAAATTAGGTGAATAACAAAGTCTAAATGAATGCATATACATATGGTGGTGAATAAGGAAATGAAACTTTATACTTAAATATTTAAAATGTATATTATTCATATATAGCTAATGAAATTTCATCTTCTATGATAACCCTCCATCTTAAAGTATTTTATACCTATCACTTTTACCAAAGTCTTCACATTCATGGTTGCATATGTCATGAAACAAAACCATTTTGTGTTTACAATTTTCATCTTTGGAGATAAGCCTTTATTTTTGAGATTACTGTCTAAATAATATTGATATTGATTCTTTAAATTTATTATAGATTTTTTTTTCAAAATGAAGATTTCCTATTATAATGTCTTGGCTTTAATGACTGGAAGAGGTTCTGACCTAAAAATCACTATATCTACTATCTTGTGATTTAATATTCATTGAGACATTGTATAGAGTAATTTAAAGTGACTGTTCTATCATCACGCTTTCTTTGCCAGTACTTCAAATTTGCTCATATATAAATATTTGAGTTGTAGAGATACGATGATTCATTTTATTCCTGCATAAATACTATATCTTGTATTGGTGAGAAAGTATTCATTTATTATTAACACTCGCAAAGCATTTGCACAATTAGCTTGATAGGCTGATATTCAAAAATAATCTATATTCTCTTTTACTAAATTGTCACTAATTGTAAAAAAAGTTATCATTAAAACTACTATCTATGATATCCCCTATTTATTTTTATCATTATCTTGGAATTATGCAATGTCAATATTACTATCCTCTAGTGCTTGGATTCTAACTCAGAATTCCACTATAGTTTGTCTATTTCCATTATCAATGCTTGAGTTTGCCTTTACATTTTGATTTGATTGCAATATATTCAGCTAAAGCTTCTTTTAATATGTTGATAATAGTATTGATTACTATTTTCAGACATTTTGAGTTAGTATCTTATTTTAATTTTAGTACTGCAATGCTTTTTAATCTACCATTGAATGTAGCATTAAATTCATTTTTAAATCTTTATATTAACATCTATTTTAAAAGAGAGTGTCTATACTACTAATCTCAGACCAACCCACAATATTTTCATTAGTATCAGTCATAACACATTTCAATAAAGTTAATCTACTTTAATATATATATATAATAACAGGTCTGTTATACGATGCACAATAATATATATATATATATATATATTATTGTGCATCGTATAATAGATATATATATATATATATATATATATATATATGTGTGTGTGTGTATAACTGTTAAATAACGAAATGTGTGGTTTATATATGTAATAAAGTCAGATATTCCATGGTGATATCGCCACAGAAACTCAAATATATATTATTATTCTAATTATTTATTTCTTAAGTGCTTTTCGAAGGAGCTATGCCTTCATTTTCAAAGCTATAGATAGATAGCAATGTTCAATTTATTTAAAACAACAGATGCAAATTATTTAAATTAGGTCTGCCATTTCTTCGAGATTGCATAGAACATGTCTTTTTTATTTAATGAGTTTTCATCCAAGTTAATAAAATAGGCCTCCTTGATTTTTCTTATTATCTCAGTCATTCACCACACATCACCTGTGGATTATCTGGTATGCACAAGTGTCCCATAGTGATTTTATGCTGCACAAAAATAGAAAAGTGGGATGGGTCCGTTAGTGCCCTATTATATGCATACTTATGCTACAGCAACCTCATATGAACAGAGGCTTGTCTCCCCATAATATGCTGCTTGACAATTGTTTTCTGGGCAAATAATTTTTTATACAGCCTGGTGAGTGATAATTGGAGGTAGTTTATCTTTGGAATAGTTAATGCATCTATTAAAGTTAAGAGGGGATTTGTAACACACACTAAAGTCTTTGCAAAATATTGTTTGTAAATCTAAATATATGTTTTTAATATATGGCAATAAAATCCTGGTTTTATTCAGTCTATCCCCTAAATTAGGAGGGTCTTTAAATCATCTAGATAATTAGACGATTTAAAGACCATCCTAATTTAGGGGATAGGCTGAACCAAACCTGGATTTTATGACCATATATTAAAATCATATATACAGATTTACAAACAATTTTTTGCAAAGACTTTAGTGTATGTTACAGATCCCCTTTTAACTTTAATAGATGCATTAACAATTCCAAAGATAAACTGCCTCCAATTAACACTCAGCAGGCGGTATATAAAATTAATTGACCAGAAAACAATTTTCAGGCAGCATATTGTGGTGAGACTAAGGCCTCTGTTCATACTAGGTTGCTGCAGCATAAATATGCATACAATAGGATGCTAATGGACCCTCCCACTTTTCTATTTTTGCGCAGCATAAAATCACTATGGGCCACTCGTGCATACCAGATAATCCACAGGTGATGTGCAGTGAATGACATGAGATAAGAAAGAAAATCAAGGAGGCCTATTTTATTAACTTGGATGAAAACTCATTAAATAAAAGAGATGTTCTACACAATCTTGAAGAAATGGCAGATCTAATTTAAATAATTTGCATCTGTTGGTTTAAATAAATTGAACATCACTGTTTATCTATAGCTTTGAAAATGAAGGCATAGCTCTTTCGAAAAGCACTTAAGAAATAAATAATTAGAATATTAATATATATTTGAGTTTGTGTGGTGATATCACCGTGAAATATCTGACTTTATATATATATATATATATATATATATATATATATATATATATATATATATATATATATATATATATATATATATATATATATATATATATATATATATATATATATATAGTTTAAAGGCAAAATAGAAATAAACACAGATATAAAATTTGGTAGATATTTTTCTACATTTACATGGAATAATAATGACTGCAAATGGTTAAATAACTGTGATTTAAAATAAAATTTTATTATAAATTAAACTTTAAAAAAGGTCTGAATAAAACAAAATATTGTATTATTATTATTCTGATTTTGAATTTTAAAAACAAGAATGGTATTTTTGAAAATTTTTAATTAATTGAACAAAATTTCTATCTAAAAATCCAAGCTTGTTTTCAAAAGAGGTTAGAAAGATAAAAAAAACAACTCTGTTTTTAATCAAGGTATTGTATCACCTCAGATGATGATATAAAAAGGATCGATAAAAATATCATTCAGTTTGGTTTTAATTTTCTGAGAAGTGGTCAGCAGAGAAGCCAGCTGCAGAGCCATCTGCAAAGTTGGTCATAATTTTTTGTTGCAGCTTGTTGAAGTTTGCCACAGTTGGTTTTAGCTGACCAGAGAGAAGGCTGGAAGGTTTATATATGTAGTTGACATCAAGGCAGTCACTGAAATTACAAATGATTTCTACAGAGATTTTACCTATTAATGAAAATTTTCATTTCACTTAATTTTGTTGAGTAAATGAGAGAGTATGGTTGTTGGGAGGAACCCCAAGAGCCTAAATCCTAATTCTTTTGAAAGAGGGATCTGGAATGAGGGTGCTGTGGTGATTGTTACCAATGCTGGTTTTTTTCATTCACAAGATAGAAAAAAATAATGTTATTTATGGTGATTCTTTAATGTTATCATCATGAATGATTTTATTCATGTATTATTGCAAAATAAGTTGCAGTTTGGCCTCATGATTCTAATTGCAAGTGATTCACTTTATTTAATTTTATTACTTTCAATGCTGTTTTATTGATAGAGCAGTCTTTTTGATGTTCATGTCATTTTCATGATGGATTAGAATGGTTTTAGCAGAGACATTTTGAAGCTTGAATTTTTTTCCTTGTTCTCCATAGTTTTTCCATAATTTTTCCAAATTATTCAGAATTGCTCTCTTGTAAAGATATTCGATGCCATTTGGAAAAACTAAACTCTAGATTGATTTAGTCCATATTTTATTTTTATCTCCAAGTGTTTTTCTATTTCTCTTCTTATCTACCGCATATTGTATTTCCCAATATTGTCCTTCTAAAACATTATTCATATTTGATTTTTCGACTTTTTACAAATAATTTCTAATTGTATATTTTAATTAAATTTTTCATTACAATCAACTTTGCTGATTAAATGAGAGACTCTGTTTGTGGAGATGGTCAGAGACCTAAATCCTGGTTCTGAGGGAAGGGCTACGATGAGGGTGCTGTGGGGACTGTTGCCAACATTGTTCACCTATTCTTAACTTATTTATTGCAAAAGGGATTTCTCAATATTGTACTCCTAAAGTGCTACTCATATTTAAACTGTAGACTATATAAATAATTCCTGTCTTTACTGGTTAATACATACCCTTTACACATCTTTTTCCCTTTTCATATGTATCCTTTCCATTTCACCATGTTGCTCCTGAATTTCATTTTTACCATTCTTTGTAAACCTCTTATTTAACTGTATTTGTGCCTTTTTTGATTAATAAACTTCCAACACTGAGAAAAAAATGTAAATTATAAAATGATGTTAGATTTTGTAGCCCTTTATATTTTTTATTACATATATTTTTAACATCAACAAAAAAACATATAATAATAATTAATAACGAAAATAAATATCATTTAGTAATATCTAATTTATTGCTTATTTCAATCAATTACATAATTCTAACTTTGGTAATCTCAATTGTCCTTCCTTCATATTAGTTCATTTATCCCTTATCCCTAATAATGTCTAGATATTTATTGATAAAGTACAGCACATTTACCAAAGTTTTAATTTGTATATGATATTATATCTATATATGACCCTTTTGAATGATCATCTTTTCATGTTTTATGAGCTTCTAAGTTCATGATGCTGTTATCACTCATCATGGCTGGCCATGTAATCATCAGCTTCAGTTCCTTGTTTAAATTCTGGATCTTTACAATGGCAAATAGTGCATATAACACATGAGAGTGTTACATCACACACCCCTCATTTTGAGAAGTAAAAGTATACTAATTGAATATTGATCAATTTTATCTCTAATGATTGAACTTCTTTATTCCCATTTTTTTTAATATTTTCTCACTAATGATCGAGCATGATAAATCACAGAGGATTACCATATTTAGTCTCTATCTTATTTGCTACAGCCAGTTTTATGCTGATTAAATGTAATGTAATTTCTTTTGTTAAGACCTCACAGGGCAAATTTTATCAACTATGGATATGGAATATGGGATTTGGATGCTCTGCAAATGGCTAGACAATTCTACCACTTATTCAACATGCTCTATTTCACTAATCTTAATAACCTGGGAATTTTGCCTCAACCACATTTGATGTACCCAGGACTTTCTCCACTGGATACTCATTCTTGAGGACACTTGATTAATGACAGATTTATTTTCCCTATGAAAAAAATTAAAACAAACATATACTGTGATCATGAAACTCTCACCTTCCTTTTGTTCACACACACACACCTCAGAATAACTTATTTATTCTCACCCAACCATCATTTTCATATAATTTATTATTTATTTGCTTATTTTCTCATGCTATGCTGGCTTATTGGCAATTATAAGCTAATTAGTTTCTTACTTTTTATTACTTATTATTATTCCTTTTTAGTTATTTTACTTTTCTTTTATTGTTATTATTCATTTGCTATTATTTATTTCTTATGCTTGGCTGCACTTTTTCACAGACTGACAAGTGGGGTGATTATCACATTTTCCATCCTGGGTAAGGTTATTTTATTTCTTTCCTATGAATTTGTTTGTTAGTTTGTTTGACATATGATGCTGCTTTTTAGCTATCTCACAAACTGGAAAATTTTAATTATTATACTCTTTTTTTTTAATAATTTAAATTTTAATTTCCACTTTGCTTTAATTGACTTCCTGTTTCAAAGTCCAAGGTCAACATTTGTTTTTATCATCTGAGTGTCCATTCAAATTATTTTAACCCATTTGACTTTTGTCAGATGGTTCTTTTGACCTTTATGTAACCAGTCATGTTGGGGAAATGGGAAACTTTCCCATGTGTCTAACCTGATGTTCCATACTGTTGACTTCAGATACCCTTGACTGTACATATCTACCCTTGTTTGGCTTAGACTGCCTGATACCATATACCTTATTTTCTTTTCCCAATAATGTCTGTAAGGACTAACATGTATGGTATTAATATTTGTCTCCCTTTTCTTTGGCTTGAATCCTCTTTCCTTTTGCTCATAACTTGGCTTGGGACCATCTAACATAGCTAAAAACTCCACCTTTTGCTCTAACTGTCTTCCCTCCATGTGTATAGGTATCTGTTATACATTTGGGAGAATGTTAAGCCATAGAAAACAAATAATTTCTTGTTTGAAAAATGGGCTTGCTGTTATTGCTCTCAACTTTGCCACTTAGCAATGAAATAATGGGTAAACAGCTTGCCAGAATGCTATCTGTCTTACATCACCTGATGCTTTAGGTTATCCTAATATTCATTACCCCAATAACTATTACACAGTGTGATTTTATATTCATCAAATGTGGTTAGTTTTAAAAACAGTGAATCCAGCCTAATCTGGGATGTGCTTTGCAAATGGCTGCAGGTGATCACTACCTTAGTTTCCTTGTTCATCATGTTTAATGAGAAATATCACATCAAGCTTCTAAAGTGTTCCATTGGGGAATCCAGCAAACATATGGATTTTTTAAATTGGTTCACTTGACACAATGTGATTATCTTCACACCACAAACTCATTTCTTGACAAACCAATCCCTCTAACTTATTTCTCTCCAAATTTGAATTTTATTTCTTCTATTTTCTGTACTATATTATTAGTTTTTACTCTGAGGATTTTGATTACTTTTTCATTTTCTGCTTTATTGACTATTAACCTCTTCTTGTATCAATTCTATGCTCCTTTACTGTGATATTTTTATGACATTTATTTCTTTATTTGTTACATATAACTGGTTCTTTACTCTTCCATATTTTCACTGATTTCTAGTCTAACTTCATATTTTAGCATGTTCCATTTGGATTGAGTCTTTTACTATAACTTTTTAATTACCCTTGTAAGACTTTCCTTTAATTCTTATTTGCCACACTTTATTTTCTTCTACGACTTTATCTAATCTGTCATTTAATTTTTTATTTTGTTCCATATGATCCATTATTTTTAATACATTCAATATATCATTAATTTGTACCTTGTATTTGTACCTTACTTTCAACTTCCTATTATTCAATTTAACTTTGTGTATTCCTACATTTATTTTTGTTTTAGATCACATCTGCATTTTTTTCATTATCTTTATTTTCTTTAGTAATGTTTTGTGCTTATTTCTCTGGTTTGTTTGAATTCAATGAAGGGCCATCTGACTTTGAATCCCTCAGTCCCCTCTACTTTCCTGTCTAATTTATCTAACACCTATACCATAATAATACACAAAACAAAAAAAAATTCTTTTTTGCCAACACTTCTATGCTCTCTCCTTTTTATTTACATTTCAATTTTATTGTTATTAATTATATTTTTTTATTATTATGCTTATTTTGGTCATCTCCCCTTTGACACTGATCATTAACTTCATGGATTTTTGAATATATATATATATATATATATTAATTAGACATTTATAGTAATTGAGACCTTGAACAATATTATTTATCTATGCTGGGCCATGTACGGTACATGGACACCCATGTTGTATGGAATCTATAAGTGTTTAGGTTGTTTCGTATATATTTTTTTTTTTTAGAAATTATTGTATATGTATATTTTGAAACTTTTATTGAACTTATGCTTACTTTCCTGATCCTAATAATTTCCACTAAATATAACACTGAATTGGTCTAACTAATTTGTTTAAGAGATGTAGTCTCACATATTTATTACTTATTTATAAACTTAAAATTATTTTGACAGTTTTTTGGTTACACACTCAAGCCAATGGGTAGAATATTACTGATAGATTAACTATCAATAATACCTATGATCAGATAGGGCCTGCACAAACATACAAAACTTGATCATTTTTCCTGGTCACAGTATCTTTCTATAACTACTGCAAGTTTTTCAGGTGTCAGTGGCCATATAAAGTTTATATAACTGGAATCACTAGACAACATGCATAGCAGATCCAGCTCTTGGAAAATAGCCCAGACTAGCTCTAACATTATGAGACAGAGAACCCAGTACATAAATCAAAAATGCATATCAAACTTGCCAAACTTTTTTTAATCATGGAGATGCAGGTAAAGAAAAGAGAACAGACCAAATAATCTTTAGTAAATACTTTTTTATTCTTATACACACATACAAAAGTATGTTAATATTTCTATTACACATATATTTAACACCAACATAAAAACATATAATAATTATTAATAAGCAAAATAAATTTGGTTTAGGAAGATTTAACATATCACACACTTCTTCAAATATACAATTCTAACATTGGTAATCTCAATAGTTATTTCTTCATATTAGTACATTTATACCCAATAATGTCTAGACATTTATCGATAAAGTTCAATATATTTATCTAAATTTTAACATCATTGTAACATTATATCTATTTATGATAATTTTGAATGACTACCCCTCCATCATTTATAAGCTTCTAATTTCACAATGCAACTTTAAGTCTTTGTTGCTGGCCATTTGATCATCAGTTTCGGCTTTTTTTTCATTTAGTGGAACTTCAGAATGGCAATAGGAGAGAATATAAATGGCAGAGTCCTACATTACAAGCAAAACATTGTTGGCAGGCATACATTTGACAGTGATTTAGACTGATGAAAAATGTCCAGACAGACACTAGTAATTTTCTTAGCAGTGCATGATATTATTTAGTCAATTATTAATTTATGGTGCATCACATACTTTTTAATAAGTTCCAATCTTCTCCTTCTCAGTCTCCTTTCTGACTATTTATGGCAAACTTAAAAAATAATATTCATAAACTCAAACTCTGGACAAACTGTAAGACCCACTCTGAACAATTCTCCCAGCAGATTAACAGATTTTACTTTTTATTAAATTAAAAAAAAACTAACTCCTAAATGACCAAACCTGTCAGTTTTAGAGACTGCCCTCCCTCCTAAGGTTCACTTTTATTGATTTTTGTTTTTAGTTGTTTTTTAATTAAATAATTAATCTTATCTTTTTTTAGATTAATCTACTATCTTTTCTGCCAGGAATTTTCCAAAATTTAAATTCATTTCTGCTGATGAGATAGTTTATGCACATTACTTGTCATTAATTATTAAATGTTTTATTTTTAATTTGAATTATATTTTATTTCCATTTATTTCAATCACTATTTTTGCAATTCCATTACACTTGACATAATATCCTATTTCTTTTTGTTTTATAATATTAATTCTTTTCTAGAATTCTATTATAAAAGTAAAAAAGAAGAAAGCAGGCTCTGAATGTTAATTTAGAACTTAAATCAGATTATTTTTTCCCACCTTTACAATTCAATTATTAAAACTGTACTGATTTCTTTTCTTGTTTTTATCTTATCGATATATTAGCCATTTTAATTTATATTATTGCATTTTAAGTATAAATATGACTTACACTTTATTTTTAAACTTCTCTTTCATTTGTTTCTTTTTTTTATTTCAATGAACTATAAACAAGTACATGTAAAGCATATATATAAGATCACAAGATGGAGCTTTACCCATAGCTCCTAACAAGCTTTTGTTTACATAAATGATGAGAGAGATAGAATTCAATATCAATTTCACTGTCTTCAACCTGTAGACCATGGTTTCAAGCTAGTTGGCTCACAATCTAAATACTAACTCTACAATCATCATTTATAAAACACATTTCTATGAGTTTGAAAGCATGAATTTTTCAGATATGTATATATCTTCAAATCAAGCTAAACACATTACACAGCTATATTTGTCTGAAATCAGTTCAGTTTCACAATGCACTAAAAGCATCTGCAATGTATATCATTGTAAAAACATTCAAGGGTACATTTATGATAAACAAAACAAGTTATAAATTTCATAACTTGCTCTTAGCTTGCATTTTATGATCACTAGATGGTGCTTTACCAATAGCTCATAACAAGCTGTTGTTTATATAGTGCTTTACCAATAGCTCATAACATGCTTTTGTTTATATAAACGCTGAGAGAGATAGAATTCAATATCTCTTTCATTGTCTCCAACCTTTAGATCATGGTTTTGAGCTAGTTGGCTCACCTCAGTAAAGGGTAGGAATACTAGAAACTAGATCTACAAACAGCATTTATGAAACATGTCTTTATCAGTTTGAAAGCATGAATTTTTCAGATACTTAAATATCTTCAAATCCAGCTAAACAAACTAAACAGCTACGTGGGTCTGAAATCAGTTCAGTTTTATCATATAGTAAAAGTCTCTGCAATATATATCATTGCCAAAATCTTCAAGGATACATTTATGATAAACAAAACAAGCTATAAATTTGGTAACTTGCTCTTAGCTTGCATTTTATGACCACTAAATGGAGCTTTGCCAATAGCTCCTAACAAGCTTTTGTTTACATAAATGCTGAGAGAGATAGAATTCAATATCTTAAATTGTTTCCAAACTTTAGACCATGGTTTCAAGCTAGTTGGCTCACCTCAGAAAATGGTAGGAAGATAAAAAACTAGACATAAATACTAACTCTACAATCAGCATTTATGAAACATGTCTCTATCAGTTTGAAAGCATGAATTTTTCAGATACGTAAATATCTTCAAATCCAGCTAAACAAACTAGACAGCTATATGGGAATGAAATCAATTCATGTTCCCCATATAGTAAAAGACTCTACAATATATATCATTGCAAAAATCTTCAAGGGTACATTTATGACAAACAAAACAAGTTATAAATTTCATAACTTGCTCTTAGCTTGCATTTTATGATCATTAGATGGAGCTTTACCAATAGCTCCTAACAAGTTTTTGTTTATATATATATATATATATATATAAACATAAACAAAAATACCAAAACTTTACCAAAATCCTTATATATATATATATATATATATATATATAAGGATTTTGGTAAAGTTTTGAATTTAATCTAGTATTGTATTGTTTTATGGTTTTGCATTTTTATTTTGCTAGTATAGTGTTAGACAGTTTTGGTTATATATATATATAAATAAATCATGCAAGTGGTATTTAATAATAATGTTTATAGTCATGATTTGGATGATAAAAATTTTGTTGGTAAGGATGATGATTATATGTCTTTACCATTGAAAGCATCAATTTATAATTTGGTTAATAGGAATAGTCATTTGTTAGGTGGAAAGAAGGTTACATGGAGGAAAGGTTTTGATTTGAATTCATTACTTAATGGTTCAAAGCAGTCTATTGATATTAGGTCTATTCCTGTTATTGCTTATAAAATTCCATGTAGTTGTGGTAAATTTTATGTAGGCCAGGATAAATTTAGCCTTAATGAAAGCGTTAAGGTTCATATAAGTAGAGTTAAACATAAGTGTCTTAACTCAGCTTTATATATTCATGAATTGAATACAGGTCATAGAATATTGTTTAACAATGCTTCGGTTATTTTTTATGAAAAGAATGAGTTAAAAATGAGAATAAAAGAGACTTTGATGATAAAACTCATTGATTCTGAGGCTATCAATCTTATGAAGACTTCTTTTGATATTAAAGGAAGGTGGAGTTTGAAATGAATTATGGGAAGGTTTGTATATATATATATATATATATATATATATATATATATATATATATATATATATATATATATATAGATATATGTTTTCTTTTAGGTTGATTTTCACTTGAGAAGGTCTATTTGTAGTAGATGAAACCATGGTTGCATAAGGATTTTGGTAAAGTTTTGAATTTAATCTAGTATTGTATTGTTTTATGGTTTTGCATATATATATATTATATATATATATATATATATATATATATATATATATATATATATATATATATATATGTAACCAAAACTGTCTAACACTATACTAGCAAAAATAAAAATGCAAAACCATAAAACAATACAATACTAGATTAAATTTTAAAAATTTTACCAAATTCCTTACACAACCATGGTTTCATCTACTACAAATAGACCTTCTCAAGTGAAAATCAATCTAAAGGAAAACATATATATATATATATATATATATATATATATTTATATATATATATATATATTGAAACGGTTACACCTGTTTCACCTATTATCTTTGATAATAGTATATATTTGTTGTACTCAGATGGCGTGTATTTCTTAAATTTTAAAAACTTTGTCCTTATAATATTGCGAGTATGTGCGTATATAATCGTCCTTACTAATTATAAATATTTATATACGAGCATATTCCATTAGATTTGTTAAAACTGAAATAAACATAACTGTATAATTAATTTATCTATATAGCAGCATAATAAGTTAAATTTATAATATTATTTATTTTTCAATATTCTTTCTCAATAATTATTTAAGTCAGTATTCATTTTAACTAATTTCCAAGTTAGATAATTTTCAATTCTTTTGTTTGCTTAAAATTACAAGCAGAAAGTTTTATCAGTTTTAACACTTCATTCTAAAAATAAATCTTTGGCTAAAATTTGACCTATTTAAAAATTATAACCAAGACCAATTATAATATTCAGTCAGGCATAAATCTATACAAAATCTATACAAATTGCCTGTGACCATTCTCTTAAAAATATATATCTTTTAAAACTGACGTCAATTAAAACAATAGAGCCTTTCCATGTCCAGATTTAGATATACTTAATATTTTACTAACTGGATATTTGGTTAAAGGCTAGTTTGAACTAGTCATCTTGTGATGTGGCATGACTCAAAGTAGGAGGTTACTTCTGTCAAAAATACAGCATAAAAAGGGGCCCAAAATAGCCACCAAGTCTCTAACCTAGCCTCTTCCATCATCTATCATCATCCGTGTAAATTTTTTTTCTGTTGCTGAGAAATTTGTGCTTGCTGCCAAATTTTATTTCCGAAGACCCGAGTTAACTAAGAAAACTGTTCCTGCCGTTTAGACTGCTAAATCTAAAAAAAAACCATCATCCAAGCTGCTATAAAATGACCGTTGGCTAGAAGACACAGAGACAGCCGTTTGCTCTTCCACGAGCGGCTACCGATGAAAGAAGACCTCCACCATGCCCATCACTGTAAGAAAGAACCTGTATCTGAGAAACCAGATAGTTCCTGATCAGAGAAATGGAGAAAGCTGCCACCGAGATAAATTCACGAAGTTACATCCAGACTAAAACCTAAGAGAAGCCCAGCCTGACTGAATATAAAGAGAAGCGCAATGAACAAGGCCTTAAAGACTTTCCGGTAAATCCTTTCTACAAAATATTACATTTCCTAACTAAAACGTATACTAAATGAAAGCTAGCTAAATAAATCACATAATTTATAATATTTCTAAATGTTCCACTAAAATGTTTATCGTAAAATGGTTTAAATCTTAGAACACACTCAATTCTTGCTTGATCATTAATAACTTTAAGTAGGCGTTGATCATTAATAATTTAAATAATCACACACATCTAGTTTCTATAAAACCATACTATAAATTTTTATGTCTAAATTATTATCTTATCGATCATTTTATGCAATTCTTATATTTTAAGTTCATGTTTATTGATTTATGCTGTGTTTTTATCAGAACGGAGTCTGGTGTGTTAATAAATTATTGGGGGGAAGGGAGTGAGCAATTACTTTTATTATATCAATATTGCGATATAAAGAATATAGCTAAGACTCTTTTCTGAATTATATTTGTGATAGAGTGAATCGAACAAATTATTTAAAATCTTTTACTAAAGTTATTTAAAAATGTATATTTGCTTATATTATTTAAAACGCATCTTTTCTCAAATTATTTAAAATCTTTTGATAAACTTATTTAAAGATGTATATTTGCGTATATTATTTAAAACGCATCTTTTCCCAAGTTAATTGAAAATGAAAATGTTTCGCTAAAGTTATTTAAAAGGTATCTTTAGCGTCTATTATTTAAAACGCATCTTTTCTAAAGATTATATAAAATGAAAATGTTTACTAAAGTTAGTTAAAACGTATATATTGCGTATGCTATTTAAAACGCAGATTTTGCCCAAGTTATTTAAGAATTATATTTGCGTAAGTGATTTAAAATATGTATCTTGTCAGTTATTTGAAAAAGTATATTTCACGCAAGCTATTTAGAATATAGATTTGCATTCGTTAGTTAAAACTCATTTTTCATTATTAATAAGATCTATTTTGACGAATTATTTAAGATGTGTAATTTACTTAAACATCAATAATTTGCGTGAGCTATTTTATAACTCACATTTTATTATTTAACAACCAGTTTGCTATAACTTCGTTTAATTAGAGGATAAGTAACTATACAGAAAACCTTAAATCAGATTCTCATTATCGCCTTTAGCGCATAATTTAATAAGCTCATTTATGAACTGACCGGTGGTAGTAGCACTGAAGAAGCTAAGATTTTGGCGTAATTAAATTTATTAAATATTAATTTAGCGTTGCGAATGTATTGCTAATTTGCATAAAAATGCATATCTACTTGCTATGTCTATAATGGCCTATCTCAAGATTGTTCCACGTCCAGGCACGCCTCGAAAGTTTAGGCCACTGCGACAGTTCTTCGTATTTTGTCAAGTCACGCCTCGCAAGTTTAGGCAAATGTGACATTTATTCTTGTATAACGAAACCAAAGCGTTTCCAAAGGGCTCATAAGCCAATCTTCTGTTCTTAATAAAAAGGCCTCTTCCATTGTAGCAAGCAGATCGGTTAGGGAACCGTTTACTAGGTAATAAACCCCATTAAGAATGCATTCGAGCCGCACTTATCTGATAGTATAGTTTCTAACGCACTAGAATCTGACGTTCCCCTGCCACCACATCTCAGTTCAGTTTCCCTAGAAAGTGACTTCGGCTTTGATCCGACCTAGAATCTGAGTTAATGCGTTTATCTGTATAACAATATTATATCACGCAAATATCTATAATATGATTTTGAATATATTTATAATATAATCTTAAACTTAGTCATTATAATATTTTAAACTTGGCAACAATGATATAATCTTCAACGTATTAGTAATATCTAGCATTTATCCATCAACTCGATTACTCTAGCTAACTATAACCGATTTCAAACATATAAAACATGGCATGAATTACAACATGAAAGGTGACATAAGCTTACTAAGAGTCTATTGCTTTGTAATATCATTTTATACCCTGAGAAAACATACTCAATGCTTTGTAATAATATTGTTTTATAACTCTGAGCATGCATTCATTGCTTTGTATTATTATTTATAACCCTGAGAATCCACTCACCTGCGTGTGAGCTAGCTGTACACAACCTACTATGCTTGAGTATTTATTGTTATATTAAATTTATGAAATATAAATTTGTCTCAGTCTCATTACTTGCTCATTATCTTATGAATCACTAGTTAAGGTATATAATAGAATATGTAATAAGGGGGGAATGTCTCATGTTTTACTGCTTTGCTATTGCTGGAACGTGATCAAAGAGATATCGAGTGTAACCTCAGGCATGTCATTCGCGATGGGTTGACTTGGAAGCACGAGTGAGAGAGTTAAGGTATGATCAGACGTAGGGTATTACTATCCCGACTTGGTCAGCTTTTGGTTCTCTGGCTTGGACTCTCAGTCTGTTGAGCAAATGTACAAACCTGACCGTTACAATATATATATATATATATATATATATATATATATATATATATATATATATATATATATTATATATAAAATATATACACACACCAAACATACATTCCCATAATTCACTACAAATTCTACCTTCCCTTAATATCAAAAGAAGTCTTCATAAGATTGATAGCCTCAGAATCAAGGAGTTTTATCATCAATGTCTCCTTTATTCTTCTTTTTAACTCATTCTTTTCATAAAAAATAACCGAAGCATTGTTAAACAATATTCTATGACCTGTATTCAATTCATGAATATATATATATATATATGTGTGTGTATATATATATATATATATATATATATATATGTGTGTGTGTGTGTGTGTGTGCTTCAAGATAGTGCAATATTTTTTAAGTTATGTAGTTCCAACCAACAAACATTATGTATATAATTTTATATTCAAATAATTAAACAAATACAAATAAAACAAGTATGTTTTAAAACTTTTAAACTTAGTTGACAAAGACTACTTAGATAGCTGAAAGTGCTTCTATATTGATTAAAAGTTTGAATTTTTATTTTGGTATTTGTTTTATTATTTGAATATAAAATTATAAATAATAAAAATTATCCCAAATTCTCAACTCAACCAGATTAGCCAAGAAAAAATAAACTCTAAAACACTGCCAATGGTTTCATTACTACAAGCAGACTTCTCAAGTGTAAAGAACTAGAAAATAATATATTAAATTAAAACATTACCCACAATTTCACTTACCTCTCCTTCACTGCTAATATTATAAAACACTCATAAATAAGTTAACTGCTTGACAAACATAAATTTTTGACAGTAAATATTATTTAATTCCTTTTAATGTAATTTTTCTCAAAGAAAACAACCTTAGCTTCATCAAAATTAATAATATGTTTTGTATCTTTTATATGGATATAAAAGGTATAACTATGATATTTATTTCTAACTCTATTTTTATATACCTTTATCTTTTCATTTAAACTCAAACTACTGTGAACTATGTATAAACAAGGAATAATATACACTACTCCAGCAATAGTATTTCTATCAAAAATACAGACATCGATTAATATTATATGTATATAATATTGTGAAAGGGTTATTCACACATGTGCTAGAATTGACCAACACTTTCTTCTATAAATATTTGTTTTAAAATTATAGGTGTTCTACCTACATTATATATATATATATATATATATATATATATATATATATATATATATATATATATATATATATATATATATATATATATATATATATATATATATATATATAAGGTGTGAAGGTTGCCTTGACAGCAGTTACAAATATTGATTGCTATATTTACTGTGAATGTTTAGGTAGTTACTGGTTGGAAACTAATTATATATATATATATATATATATATTATACCGAGACAAAGTCGGTATATGTAAACACACACACACTCAAGCATTACATTTGTAACCTTTAATAGTTTTCTTCCCATTTATAAACTACATTTATAAAATACAGATAATAATTGTCTAATTAAATAGTTAAGGCTTTCACATAAAATTAATAATAGAACATTCTCTAAAATAATATAATAAAGGAAAATATAATATGCTCTAATAAATATTCAAAGTTAATTTCCATTAGTATAACGCCACGGGATATTTAAAATGTTATTTTTAAATTATAATTTTAGTAAAGGTAAAACTCATAGAAAAGATTTGAGAAAAGATTAAATGCTCGACTTCTAAAATTAATGTGGATTATATTGTTCTTGTAAAAACACGCACACGCATGCACTCAAAGTGTGAATGAATAAGGTTTGTTAACTGAGATTGCAACATGAGATTGCCGAGACCAAAATTTGCCTTAAGCAAAAAGGATTGAGTGAACATTACGTCAAACACGGACCTGAACGACAACTCTTAAAAATATGGAACTCTGGGGGGAGATTGGATCCCAAGATAAAGATCACCTCTTATAAATATCCAACAAAATCTATTCAATGGCTTGTTCTAGCTTTTTCTGGTTTTTTCAGACTGGTGCTGGTTTTTTCAGCTTTGTTTTCTTGCTTGCTTGTTTGACTTAACCTAACTTAACGTGTATTGATATTTTCGCTTCATGTGCTTATTTCATATAGCGTGACATAGAATAATATTCTTTCAGTTTGCCGTATCCAAATCCAAGATGATCATTATGAAATTAATACTTAGAGCGTCGATTGTCATGAGGGGCTAGAAAACCCTTCAGTGATTGATCGACGCTCCGCCACCGAATATCTCCGAAGCTATGAAAATTCAATAACATCTCCACGTGAAATTAATGCTCCAACCTAATAATTATGTTCCGAGAAATACCAACATCGTCCAGACCGTGCTATGCTCACTTTTAATAAACGAATCACTTCATCATGAAAGCCATCTCCCACGTTCAAATCCTCGTTTCACTCGAAGCAGCGGAAGTCAAAATCAAAATCCTAGGTAAATAGTTTATTTTATATTATGTTTCATTCACTCAATTCGTAAACTCTTAAAGGCAATCTCATAGTTAACTAACTTACACTTCGTAAATAAATCATAAAATTTGCTGTAACATTTAATCTATTATTGCAATCTATCTTAATCGTAGGACTTTCAAAACATGAACTTTGAACTTAAGTAAAATCTAATAAACCATAATCCGTATTCTCAAAATGTTAAAAGGAAACTTGTATTTATCATTCATACTTTATTATTTTAATATGTTTCTCTGCATGAATGTGTATGTGGTGCGAATAAAATTCAAATTAATATTTTATATTCAATAAATTCGTTCAGTATATAAACAAGTCGAGCATTTCTCAAGTCTTTTCATACAATTAAAGTCTTTATCATTTACTCTTGATCGTTAATAAATTTATCCGATTAAATTATACTTATTTAGATTTAGATTTATTTTCAATGTTTCTTTTAAATGTAATATGCCAACATCGTGCCGTAAGTCACGATGTTTATTTATTTTCCCTTAGTTAAGATAGACTTAAGAATTGGGCGGGTCTATAATAAATATATAAACAAATGTCAAACAATTATATTGTGTATAGCATATAGGGGGGATGATCTTATAAGCCTAATTGTTCGGGGCATAAACGAACCGTCGTATTGGTCGTAAACAACCAATAATCAAGTCTAGTGCTAGGATCAATCAGTTAGCAAACTAAACTTCTTTCCCATTAGTGAACTGTGCGTCTTTTCCGTAAGGAGTTGTCTTTGAAACAATCATATAACGGCCTTGAGTAACCTTATTGGTCCATGCTGAGAGTTTGAGCTGGTGGGCGGGGTTAGACTTCGAAATCGTTTTGATGTGACATAAGGTGATGCGAGAAATTAAATTCCACTTAAATAATCGTATCTGGCGCCCCCTTGTGTGGATAGTGAATAACTATCGATATAAGTAAATAAATAAAGCTTTACACTATGGCAGTCAATAAACTTTAAAATAATATATCAAACACTTATAATATTATAAAATTCTGAAAAAAATATTTATGTGTAAGCATTGATGGTGGTTGAAGTCCATAAATTTACTACAAAGAATAGAAGACTAACAATGTAAAAACTGATACTCTTTATCATTATTACAAATGAAAAAAAATATTAACCTAAAGTAAAAGACAAATGGAGTCGGCATAAATGGAAATTACTAGATTTGGCAATTTATGATATTATTTTATTAAACGATAATTTTGAGCTGCATATGTTATCACATAGAAGAAAGGACTACAGACATAAGAATAAATAAAATGATTTAAATAATTATCTTTCAATTTTCGACAAGAAGAATGAGATAAATAAAATTACTTATATTATATTAAAGGTGTAAAAGATTTACATTGTAAATAAAATCTTAATAATATATATAGACTTTTTAAATACCAGCTATTGTCAAGATGAAATTTCCTTCTCTATTTATGATTTTTAAAATAGTATATTGGAATTTATACTTGGTTATTCTTAAACATTTTGAAACGTTCATATTACATTTAGATGGTTTTTATTTATTATCTAATTATATAGCAATTAAATATAATTTAAATTAAATATAAACCTTGAGAAAAGTATCAAATTTTATTTTTTTTTAAATTATCTTAAGCTACAAAATAATCTAACTTGATTAATAAAGTGTTAAAAAGAAAAAGAAAATTTAATAATCTTTGAAACATGAATGAAATATAATATCGTGTTCTGATAAAATAACGACCAATAATAGATAATAAAAATAAATCACAGCTAAAGAAAGTGTTTTATAAAAGGATGAGAATTAATTTTACAAGATCTTTAAAAATATAAGTTTCATTTGCAGTTTTTCAAAATGAATATGTTGTAAAAATAGTTTTAAATTCATCTAAAAATCCTTAACAATAATATATGATATATTTTTCGACAGAAAATATGCAGCTGAAACAAAATATTTTACAGTATACTTTTATTTTTGTAGCTAATATTAAAAATGTTTTTTTTTTAAAAAAAAAATCTGTATTATTTTACAAATATATGGAATGCGGATATGAAGAAAATATATGAAAGTTAATGTAAATGTTTGCCTTGGATTTTTTTCACCAGTTGCTTTAGATATATGTACCTCATGAATATATAGAAATAAATATTCTAATGATGTATAGACCAGGATTTCTGAAATAATTTGAACATCAGAAGTGACATTTGAAATTGCAGTTCATTGAACATAAACTCTATAACCTTCACAATACCATTGCAGTAAATCTTGCAAAACCAATAATGTGATGACTCTATTATGCCTCACAAAAAGTTTAAATTACCAATTACAACTTAAAGATGAATATTTTCATTTTTAAAAAGATATTTTAAATTTGTTGGTGTATATTATTTCAATTGAAATTTTGAATTCATTAGAGCATATAAAATATATATGTTTTTATTCATCTAAGAATAATTAAAATATAAATTTGATCTATCTTTTTAAATATTCTAAAACAGAGAAAATCTTTAACATTGCTTCCTGATTGAGTGATAATAAAAAAAAAAACATTAAATACTAAGCATTTGATTTTTTCTTAAATATTTTAATAATTTATATTCCTGATTTGGTCTCTAATTAAGAATAGCAAGATATACATTTAATGTCTAAATTACTGGATTGTTGAGTAAGTAATGCATGTGATATATAAAAAACAATCCCATCTGGTCAATATTAAACCCAATTCAAAAGCATGTCATAGAAATGTGCTACCATTTCACCATTAATCTTTTTACTAAAACTGCGACAGTATCGATAATAAACATAAAAATAATCACCTTTTTCAAATCATTTGTTTATGACAAGCACATCAGTTGTCATGGATAAACACTGTGCAGAATTGCAATCAAAACCTGAAAATAAAATTTAGAGATTGAAACACATCTTGAAAAACAATGATCTTAATATGATACTTAATGTGACTTTCTGTAAAAGTGAATGTTAATCAAATCAAGAGATAGAAAAAAAGTGTTAATGATTTTGAATATTTCTTCTGAGAATTCCATTACAGCAAGAAAAATGTACATTAAAAATGATGTATAAACAATGCAGTGAATGAATAAATTCATGAATGACATAAACTTATCACTCATCTAACCGAAAACCTAAATAAGTTCTGGAATGTTCTAGAATAGTTTTACTCTCATAACTACCATGTAAAATTATTGACAGGACATCCTTTAAGAATGATAATAATCTTTAAGTAGCAACAGTTTTGTACTTAGGGATATAATCTGTAGTATATGGTAAAACTGTAAGCATTTATTAATTTCATCTTCATACATATCTCATATTATTCAAATTTGGCTTGCTATTTATAAGGATTCAAAATCAGATTATAAACAATGAAAGGAAGATGCTTGACATGTATACCATAAAAATGAAATGTCTATGTATAAATTGTTTAATATAAAAAGAATAATTACTACTATATATTGATTTTATAAACTAATTAAAAAATATTCATACATATCTGAGGATTGGGGAATGTTATTAAGAGATCTTAATATATATATATATATATATATATATATATTAATATATATATATATATATATATATATATATATATAACATGTCAATTACTGTTTTCATTTGTTTCTTAATAATGATTTGAGAAGAAAAAATAGCTTTTAAATAAAAACTCATTGAATTTTTTTAAAAAAATATTCTTTTAATAAATAGAAAGATATAATGAATGAAAAAAAAATCTTACAAAAGAAAGAAAGTGCCATTTATCCATATTCTTTATCAGTTCTGTCTTTTTTTTCTTCTTGCAAATTATGTTTATGTCACAGTTGATTGAGAATCTCACAAAAAAAATAAATAAGAGATAAAACTTACAGCAAATCATTGGAGAAATTGTAAACACATTAAAGGAAGATTTTTTTTTCTGTATTGATATTATAAACATGTAATAAAAAAACAAATATTTTAAGCATTTTAAAACTAAAAAAGAAAAGGAGAATAAAAAATATTAATGAGATATTAAGACATTCTCTTAATCATTATTAAAAATATTGAACTGCTAAATGTATTATATTTTAAAATATTCAAGTGGAATTACTAACATCTCTATCTATATATATATATATATATAAATTAAAATAAACACTAAAAACGCAATGTTTTTGCATAGTTATATTTCTCAAGTATAACATATTTAAAATTTATATTTAATCAAAATATATTAATTTCTAAATTATTATATTTTTTTATATTAAACACTTACATTATTATTTAATTTGATTTATTACAGTTGCAAATATAAATTAATAGATGATATTTTAGTATATATATATATATATATATATATATATATATATATATATATATATATATATATACTAAAATATCATCTATATATATATATATATATATATATATAATTAACATTATTTATTTGATCCACTTATTGAAATTTATAAGATTTACAATTTTATGTATGGTTACATTTGAGGAACAATCAATTAACATTGTATCCAACATGTTTCTAACAATTAAACATATTAACTGTTTAGAAAACCAGTTGAGATCACACAGATACCATTCCTTTTTTTTTTAGATACCATTACTTGGTGCTTATTTAAACAGCTAATACAAAGAAAGCTTTGGAAAATTATCAGTAAAATTCACATAAAATTTGATATCAAGTTAAGCATTTTTGATTTTATTTAAATAAACATTTAGTTGTTGTGCTGTATATGATCTCTACTGGTCTTACAAGAAGTGAATGGCATTAAGTTTAATCGACAAAAAAAAATGTCTTGCAAAAGATTAGTTGTTACGGAATTATGTTTTGTCTTATGTTGATATATCTAAAAAAATATATAGTTTATTTATTTTAAATTAATTAGTTTGCAAGTAATGTAATAAGTTATACTATTAAGTTATAAAATTGTTGTTATAAAATATCTCTTTGAGTTCCTTTTTAGTAAAATTAATGTTAAAGTCAAAGACGAGCTAATTCTTTAACTATGATATTTTAAAACCCTAATGTTTAACATTTTCATTAATGTAAAGCTTGCTTTTAGCATAAAAATACAATTATACATTAAATGTAGTTTAGTGCAATTTTTATAAAGAAAGTTGCTTTTAAACAAACATTTAAATAATTTAAACAATTTATTAATCTTTATTAAAACAAGCAGTTAATTATAATTTATTTTTAAAAAAATCAAATTAATATTTTACATTTTTTAGGTGTGTGTATGCATGTGTAAAATTTGTTTTACTTAAAACAAGATTTAAAAAAATGATTATAATTTAATTTCCTTATTTAAAAAAAAAGAGGATATTTTATCAATTCATTTCATAATGTTTTGTATAAAAATATTTGTCTTCAAAAATATTATTTTAATTTTGAGAACTTTGAAAAAGATTAAATAAAATGTAGTGTTACTACAATATTTAATTATTGTTAAATAATCATTTGTAAATTTATTACATAATATCAATGTCTTATGTCTAAAAAATTCAGATAGTTTTTTTTTTTTTTAAAAAAGTTATTTTTAGAATATTTTTATTGTCTGCTAATCAGACTTTAATTTAATATTCTAAATTTATTGATCATTGATTTTTTCATATCACCTGATGGATCCTATAAAAGAAACTGCCCATGTGTTAAAACTTGCTTACTTATATGTTCTCATTATCTTTTAATGTATTAATTGCCAAATATGGTAATTTTAAGTAATGATCAGCTAAAATAACATCTGCTCAGGCTATTTTCCAACAGTATACATCAAAAGAAAGTTTTAAGCTTGTTATTAACTGAAAGAATAGATTAGCTGTTACATTAACTTTGTAATGACAAAAATTATTATGGATGTATAAATTATTATATTCCTAAAACTATAATTAATTTTCAATTTGTTATCTATTTATGTTTGAATTTAAATAAAATTGTCTGCTAATGTGAACTTTGTTTAATTTTATAAATAAGTTATTACATTTTATTTTATAGCTAATTATAAACTGTGTATTGACTTTATTGTTGCAAGTATTACTCATTACACTAAGCCTTGTTTATAACAATATTTGAACTTTGCTGACTGGAGGAGTATTTTAAGAATAATAAAAGTGGCTGTAAAATAATATCTCTGAAGTATAAATATGTTTATTTGTTGTTAAAACTAATTACATTAGTAATATTCTGCTTTTATGCTAACATGATATACCATAGAAAAATAGCATTGTGTTAGTTTTAAAATAAATAAATGAAAATATTGCATCCCCAAAAATTGTGACTTATTTTTAAATATATTGTGGAAATATTAAATTTTCGATTGTGCATTTTATCTTTAGATAAAATAATGTGTTAAAATATACTTCATTTTTGTGGAATATTTTATTTGCTATAGAAATAAAAAATATATATTTGTGCTGAAATGTATTTCACTTTGTCTAAATAGTTTTACTTGCTATAATAAATAAAATGATGCTGTGTTCTCTACTATCCATACATTGTTTTATTAACTTCATATTGCTTCAAGAAAACTAATGTATTGTTCTCTAAAAAATTCATGTTGCTTTAAATTCTGCAATGCTTTGGAAAAAATTTTATTAAACTTCATGTTGCTTTAAATAATCCTATGATATCTTTACCATGAATGGCTTGTAATTGTATCATTGCTTATTCTAGTACTTCAAATTTTGACAACTTACTTTTCCAAACTTGATATCTAACATTAAGAATATTTTAATAAAATGTAATAAATTTCAATGTAATTCTTATTTTAACAATAATGCTGCAGAGAATTGCATTGGAATGAATTGTTTCAGGACTAAGAAATTGCTTTAATGATAAAAAAGACAAAACAAAATAGTTAGACAAAGCTGGTAGGTTTGTTATTATGAAAGGAGATGAATTCAAAAAAAAAATGGATAGAGAATTAAATAATGGTAAATATATGTTGTTAGATAAAAATCCAGGTAATTTGATTAAAATAAAATTGATAGATATTATGAAGAAAATAGTTAATTTAAAAATTTTTAATAGAGTAGATTATTTAAAATGCTATCCTAATGATTTTACATCAGTTAAGATGTTTGTGGATATTAAAACTCATAAAGATGGTTTTTCTTTAAGATTTATTTTTGATTTTACAGGTAGTGTTGTAGAAGGTATTTCTAGATTCTTGAATAATGTTTTAAAACAATTTGTTGATTTTGGTCAGTACACAGTTTCTTTTTCTTTTGAGGCTTTTGATAAGATTAATAATTTTAAAATGGAAAGTAATTGGGTATTTGGAAGTTTAGATATTGAAAATATGTATCAGTCTGTTAATAGGCTAAGGAGTATTGATGTTATTTTGTCTGTATTGATTAAGAAAAGTCCTTTATCAAAAAATAAAATTAAGGTAATTAAAGATTTGCTTTTGTTATTGGAGGATTCTATGTATTTTACTTATAAAGGTAATTTTTATAAGATTAAGGAAGGGTGGATAATAGGTTATATTATTTCTCCTTTAGTATGTTCAGTTTATATTAATTATATGGAAGAGGAAATTATTATTAAAAAGAATTGTTTATATGTAAAGTTATTTGTAAGATATGTTGATGATTGTTTATTTGTAGTTGAGAATGATAAATTGAAAAAAATTGTAAATGAGTTTAATTGTTTTGATCCTTCCATAAAATTTGTGTTAGAAGGAGGAGGGTTAGATTTTGGTAAATTAAAATTTTTAGATCTTTTGGTGATTAGAAATGTAGAAACTAATTGTTTACTGTGCAGTCATTTTGTTAAAAGTAAAGAATTAAGATCTATAATTAAACCTGATAGCTATCAGTCTATATCTCATGAAATAGCGGCTTTAAGGAATTATTGTCATAGGAATATTAAATTAAATAATTCTAGTGGGGTAGCTTTGTTTCAAAAATATCAATTTTATAAAGATTATCTGAGTGTTGGATACTCTGATAAATTTATTAAAAGTATTTTATTTAATAGTAATATTTGTAAGAATTTAAAGATTAAAGAAAAATATGATTTTATTGCTTTGCCATTTAAATTGTCTTCTTATAAAATTGTGTGTAGAAATAGTAAATTATTTGGAAATAAGAAAATTGCTTGGAAAAGGGGTGTTACATTGAATAATTTATTAAATAATACAAAAGAAGTTTTTGATAGAAAGACTATTCCTGGTGTAGTATATTTTATTTCTTGTTTATTTGTAAGAAGGTTCACATAGGTCAGAGTAGTTTGAGTTTAAATGAAAGAATAAAGGTTCATAAAAGTAGAGTTAAAAATAGATATCTTAGTTCTGCTTTGTATGTCCATGAAAAAGATACAGGCCACACTATTGATTTTGATGAAGCTAAGGTTGTCTTCTTTGAGAGAAATGAAATCAAAAGAAGAATTAAAGAGTCTTTATTATTGAAAATTTATTATTCTGAAGCAATTAACTTATTTAAGAGTTCTTTTAATATTAAGGGTAGATGGGAAGTGAATGGATTTGTGGGTAGTTTTTAATAGTATATATATTGTGTAGTTTTTTTGTAGTTTTTTACGCTTGAGAAGTCTGCTTGTAGCAGTGAAACCTTAGGTTGTGTTTTAATATTATTTTTATGCTGGTCTGGTTTAATTTTAGATTTGGGGTAGTTTTGATTTTATATTGACTAGTTTAGCTTTATGCTTGTAATGTTTACATTTTAATAAGTTTATTTGTATATTCTGTTTATGCATTTAATATTAATTGTTTATCATTTATATATAATTTATGCTATATGAGTATTGGAGTTCTCAGAATATCTTTCCATTGTGGTAAATCAAAAATAATATTTACATCTTAGTATGGAATTTTTTATAATGTGGTATTAATGAACGAATTAATTATTAGAGTTCTTAATAATGGTCAAATATAAATATGTCTAAAATGTTGTTTTCAAATAATTAATAATGATTAATTATAATCTCAGTTGTGTTGGAATCATTATGAATTATTGGGCTTGATGTATGTTTTCTTATTAAAATGCAAAGCCATAATGTGTATGCCTAGTTATTTTATTTTAATTATTATCAGTTTTTCACATTGTGGGTCTAGTATTCTTATATGAGATAGTAAGAGTTTCAAAGCTATTGTAATATATTGTTTTATTAGTGCTAATGAAATGTACTATGACATAGGTGACATGTAGATGATAATGTTATTTTGGCAATATTTGTGAAGTTTTATTATTTTTAACTTTACTAAGATTAGTAATATGTTCCTAATTCTTTGTTTGGACTCATGTACTGTTGTGTACTTTTGAATTATTCCATTATTTAACCTCTTGTATTTCTTGATGTTTTTGGGAAAAAAATATTGAAGGCATGAATAATGCCAAACATGTCTTTATTTTGCTCTTGATATTATAAGAGTAGTTTGAATATTTTATTGCTGTCAATATGCATAACATGCATATTGTGGAAATACCATGAAAAAATATTCTATGATTAAACTTATTTAATTAGTCTATATTGGCGTATGAAATTATGCTTTCTCTCCAAATTCAAAGTTACCTTATTATTGACTACATTTATTTGTCATTACATACTTCTGTCATATTGGGAAGAAAGTTTGATTAATAAAAATATGAGAATTTTCTTTATTTATAGCTGATTGTATATTTTCTTTATGTATTTAAATTTATTATTAAAACATTGTGACAATTATATTATTTTAATCATATTAAAATTACTATAATTTATAATTCTTATATTTTATACAATTAATAAAAAACTTTGTTGGATTCTCAAATTCTAATTTTGTATCTGTATCACTATCTGCATTATCCAAAAATCTAAATGACACAAATATTATAATGTTTGAAATACAAGAGTACAATAATACTGAAAAGTTACTTTATTAATGTTTATGTTATTTGATGTTAAAGTAACATCGATAGGTAAGATTATTTGATCTTATTATTTTAATTTGGTTTGTAAGACACCCTTTGTTGTAAAATATGAATATGATCAAATTCCTTTCTTAATTATAACATCACAAGTCTTATCCTACATTGTTGAATAAGAAGAATCAGTTTAAAATAAGCATTATTATTTAAATAAAATTAGAATTATTTTCTTATACATTATATAAAAATTATTAATAGAAGAATGAATAATATTTTGTTGGACATTTGAATATAGATTTATTTTATAATTTAAAATGGATATGTAGAGTAGTAATGTTTAGGTTGATGTTTTAATTATAATTTACATTTATGTGATTTTGCTTGGTCATATCTATTTAATACAATAAGTAGCAGGGCTGTGATCAATAAGGTTGCGATATAAAATTTATATAAAGTTGGGTCTGTATATGTGAATGTGGTTTATGAACTATATGATGTTTTTAAAAATAAATAATGTTTCCAATTTCAGCTGAGTGTCAGGAACTATTTTAACTAATGTGGAGTGAGCTATATAACACAAATAATTTAATTAGATTAATAAATAATTCTAAAGATTAAACAAGTACAGAGAATTTCCAGAAATAGTATGATTGCAATGCTATATAATACTACAGTGAATCCCAAACCAACAGTTCAACTATAATAATGCAAAACAAATATTTATATAAAAAGTAAAAGACAATATTAGACACTTGTCTGTATTGTTTGTGTATAAAAAGGAACATGAACATGATTTGGATCCACAGTGTTAACCTCACCTATTTGGAAAAAGATGATGTTAACTAATGAAAAATCAAAGGGACATGACTTACTCATTCCATTAATAAAAAAATAAATATCATATAGTTTTGTGGATTCTGAAGTTTGTAAATCAGAGTTTTTTGTTTTTTCATTTTTGTGGTCATACAGCTTCTTCTAGATTTAGTAAGATTATCAATGATTATCATACCAGACATTAAAAATTTTTTAAGCTTAACTAAAAACTGGAAATGTTTTTTTTACTTTTAAACATATTCTATGTACAACATATTTATAAACATAATATATATATATATATATATATATATATATATATATATATATATATATATATATATATATACAAAACTTTATCCTATATATATATATATATACATAAATTATTACTTTTTTGACTAAACCATTTATTTTTTCCAATTCATACTGATATTATGATGGACTAGCATCCGCCATTGTCAAGGTTAACTTTCAAAAAAAAAATTGTTAGATCGTAAACAATAATGTAACTGAGTGTGAGATGAGAAATGAGATTTAACTTGAAGTAGTTCAGCATTCTCAATATGAGGCTTATCAAAATGTTTATTTCCCTCAGTTTTTTTACCTATTAATTTTAGGTTAATATTAGAAGACATAGATAAAATGAAAGGTTTTCACATAGCTGAAATAAGTTGTGCTTTGTCAGCCCTATTTAAACCAGAAGGTGTCTTTAATATTTCAATTATATATATATATATATATATATATATATATATATATATATATATATATATATATAATATATATATATATATTGTAACAATATATAAATATGTCGTTACATTAATTTAAAATAAAAACTTAAAAGTTCGCAAATAAAAGTAAAAAACTAAATGCTAAAATTAAAATGTTTGTTAAACGTATATACATTCACACAGATGCCAAACTTTAAAAATATTTTTTTTTTTTTTAAAAAAACAAATAAATAAGTATTTGAACGTACTTTTTTATAAAAAAAAAAAAGTACAAGATTTAAAAATAAAAACAGGTATTAATTAATTCTTGTAATCTGGAAATGGAAATGATTGTTTATAAATTGTTTGAAAAGCAAGCTAGCCTTGGGCTCTTGTATAATTAAAATGGTCTGATGAAAGATAGATAAGAAAATAAAGAGAAATTAGCTTGACCAATGGAAGCACTAAGCCTTGGCTCAGACTCTAATGAAAGTGATGGATTAGTGATGTTTTGTTGATTGAATCCGTGTGGATAATATAAAAAGGGAAATACAGTTTTTTTCTGACAGTTCCAGCATTTGGTGTTTGAGAGATGTGGTAGGACGCACATAGCACACTCTCTATAAAAAAAAATGAAAAGACTGTGATACATTGAACCAGCTATTGCCATCTACAGAACATTATCTTCCAATGAAGGTGCCGCGGGAATTAAAAGCAGAAACCTGGACTCTTCTACCATGAGCTATGAACTTTACAAATTAACAACATAAAAGTAATTAAGAACTTTCGTCAATGTTTTTTTAAAGATTCAGCTAATTTAAATTTTTAAATGAACTCTTAATTGATTTTCAAATTAATAATTGATTGTTTAAATTTATATAGTTAAGTTTTGCTAAGATCATTTCTATTTTATTATTTTTATTTGTAGTAATATTTATTGTAGAAATTATTAAATGCATTACATTTAAACTGGGTATAGACGTTGCATAGATTCGTTAGCAGTTGAATATGTTGTGGTTTTCACAGTCGATTAGAATATATGGGTCAACATGTCACTGCGGTGTCTTATGATGAACACCAAAGGGTCTCCTGTATTCCCTCAGCAATTGACGTTATCGATTGACTTTGTATTTTTATCGGTTGTGTTAAATTTGGAATGTTTTTGACCATGGAATCTAGGCAGCCGATCTATACTCGACATTATAAAACAAATTGTATAAAAATAATCTGTGCGAACGTATTTAAATGTTAAATTTAAGTCAGGCGTGAATGACTATATAGTTTTGTAAAGTTATATTAAGGGAGGGTAATCTTAGGTTATTCATTTCGTAGTTGAATTGGATCAATGGATTGGATATATTTGTGTAATTGTAGATGTAGTATGAGATCCACTATGGGCAGGATTATATATATACGCCACACACCTTCTGTTTGTCTATGGATGGGTTTGTAAGACAGAAAAGGACTGCAGTCCATTCCTATGGAGTTTTATGTTTATTGTTCTACTCGCCAACAGATGTTGCATTCCTGGTTGGTAGAGAGACATTTTTTTCTCTAATTCTACTTGCTGTTCAGATGTACAATCCTGACAGTATAGTATTTTGTGTTGTCATATTTTCATGCTACATTGAATACATAAATGTATCAGATGGATTGGCGCCAGTTTGATTGCGAAATTTGTTGCCTAAGGTTAAATCTGGGAAGAATATTTTCTTTTCAAATGCAGATCTATGTAGTCTATTCATAATCGACTCACTAAATAAATATTAAACTCATGGTTGTAATTTACTTAAATGTAAAACTAAAGATTAATAGAAAAATCTAAAATGTTGAATTTATTCCTCAAAATTTAAATGTTATTTTATATGTGCGTAAATAAATATTTTTATGTGGTAATTTCTGGCTGTGGCTTTTATTCTTTTATATTTGAGATATGAAATTTATATTTTATTATCTCTGCATCTCCACTGAGCTAGTGACTTGGGCTAACGATCTGAATATTTAAATAAAGTGGAATCTTAACAGCACGTATCTGCCTACTCTATAAGTTTTTCTAGATTTAAATGCCTAGATGGTGCCTTGTAGAGCAGATATCGTAGTTTGCAGTTAGATTCGATCTTCACTTTGCATTTCGATCATTATAATATATATATATTATATATTATAGACTTTCTCTTCGGTACATTACTGCATGATTGTTGTTAATGATCAATTGTAATTAAAAAAAATGCATTTTATGTAATAACTGATAAGAAATCTATTATTTAATATGTATGGAAATTTAAACACATTATTTTTAGTTTTAATCTTGAGTTAATTTTCTTTAGATAGTTATAATTTATATAAGTTATAGTTTTAGACTATAAATTGTATTATTAATTTTAAAATAATAAAATAAATAATAGTTAAGGTAATGTAAAATATAATGATTCATATTAATATTTTTATAACTATTAATAATCAAATTGAAAATTGTTATGTATTTATTATTTTAAAATCTTTTCATTAATGATAAAATAATTGAAAAATGAGATGTGTGCTAATAGATGTGTGAACACATTTATTAATAATAAATGAACTTTACTTCCTGGTACATTAATCAATTTGTTAGTTATTTAAATAATAAATATTATTTTTAATCATATAAATTGTATAAAAGTTAATAAAATTAATAATTATAATTTTATATAGAAAAAAGAAATCATCTGGTTAGACTGAGAAAGAAATGTGTTGTTTATCTCTTCCATACATAAGTGTCAGTGGATTGGTAATCCAGTTAGATTACAGGTTACCTTTTTATGGTTCACAAACATGTAGGCCTCAATTAAATTGTATAATCTTACAATTTGTGGAGCCAATTCAAATAATTATGATTGTAGTATCATCATGTAAAAAATAGGTTAAAATGGTAAAACTATGTGGCTAGAATTATTAATTATTTAGTTAATAATTAAATTAATAATTACTATAAGGTGAAATATGAACATTTATTTCACAATATGTACTCTCTGCTTTCACCTGTGAGTCTACATGATGATACTTGGGTGAAAGTTCTGTTTCCCTCTTAGTCTTATTAAGATATCTTTTTCTCTGCATTGACCTTTTCAAGTTTCATTCTGAATGCTATGTATTTTTTTATAAAGTTTAATGTATATTACTATGTTACTATGTTTCATAAATATATTTTAAAACAAACAAATATGTACAACTAATCTATTATAATTATGTCTTGATAGTGATGATAGGAATATTGGCAAAAAATTAATGAGACAAATTTAAAATTGTATATTTTAATTAAAATTAAAAAAAAATGTAAATATTTTATCTTGAAGTACAAGTGAATAATGAAATATAGGTTTATCCAATGATTTGTTATAAAGGAATAAGTTTAATACATGCTTTAACCTGTATAAGAAGTGCTTTGAAATTTATAATAGACAGGCAATATCTTTATTTTGCCGATAAAGGGATCTTTCATACCATGACCCAAGGTAGCAACATTTATAAAAATAAAAGTGGGCAACTTATTTTTAACCAAACTTTAAAATTATATAGGCCAATCTGAAGCATCGCTCCCAAATCAAGAAGCTTCAGATTGGCCTATATAAGTGGAAAGTTGTGTTAAAGATAAAAAGGCTGTTCTTATTTTTATAAAAGTCACTATCTTTTGTCATGGTTTGACAGGTTTCTCTATTGACAAAATAAAGATATTGCTTAATTATTATAAATTTTATGTGCATTTGATCCTGGTTAAAGCCTATCTTAAATGTATTTACATAAACTTCCAGTGTGCATAATAAATAAGTATAATTGTACCATAAACGAATAGTTAAATTTCTTATAATGTTGCTGATGAGGAATTTATAATGAAACAAAATTTATCGAAATATATGAAAATTTTTATTAGTATTATTGGTCTATAATACAATTTTATGATGAGTGATTCAGAGAAAAAATATAGAAATGGGAATTCCTAGCCCAGTAAAAAAAAAAACATAATATCAAAGAAATTTGTGAAGGTGAAGATCTAGTGGAGAAGAAAATCTCAACTTTTAAAGAAGTTTTAAATGATCCAAAAATGATATATATAATACAGTAATTGTGAAGTATGTTTAATAAAAAAAATTCTTTGAAAGAAGATAGTACATTTTTGAGTGATGGGAAAACATAATGAACAGTTAGTCAAATTGATAAGCAATAAATTAGAAAAAATAAACAGTCAGTCAAATTAATAAGCAGTTGAATTGATAAGTAAGAATGCTGAATTGATAAATAATAAATTAGAAGGAAATAGACAGTGAATTTAATTAGTAAGAGAGGATTTGAAAGATGAGATTAAAAAACTTAATGAACGATTCAATAAAAATAAAAATAAAGCATTAATTGACTCTGGAAGTCAAGTTTTTATATTTTCTGAATGTACATTTAATGAATTAATGTGTGTGTGATGAAAATATATACCTTTATTACCAGTAAAACACATTTAAGTTACTCTACAAAATGGAAATAGGATGAAGCTTTCTAACAAACAGGTTTGGATCAACTTCACTATTAATGATACTGAATTTGGGCATGTTTTTTTTTTTTTTTTATTATGCCTCGACTGATTCATGAAGCTATAATAAGAGCTGTCTTCATGACATTGAATACATGTAAGATTGACTTTCAAAATAAAAGTTTTATATGTAATGAGGAAACTTTGGTTTTTTATTTGGTTTGCAAAATCTTTCCAGTCAATTATTATACATCCATAATACAATAATTGAGATTAGCATAATGACTAAAATAGAACATGTTTATCTTGACATTTCTAAATTTGGTGATAATTTATATCAATTAATTTATGGCTATAAAACATATTTTCCAATCACTGATATAATAAAAGAATATATTCTTAGAGTTAAATTGAAGAATACTAATGCTTGCCAACAAATGATGTACCCTATTTTTTTTATCAATATCAAAAAAGGCACATGATCAAATAGATCATATGCTAGAATGGAAAATAATTAAAAAGGGTCTTAGTTTTTATGTTAATTCTTTAATTATTATAAGAAAAAAGAATAATACAATAAGAGTTTGCCTAGATTCTCTAATGCTAAATCAAATGACTATTCCTGAACATGACATTTCTCACATCTGTTCATGAACTCCTAATTAAATTTCATAAGGGGCCAATTTTCTCTACATTTGAACTAAGTACTTGTTATTGGCAGATATCATATCATGAGGTTGATCAGCAATATATAGCATTTCATTTAAAAAAACAGTCATATGTCTTTAGATACATAACCTTATCAACAGCAGAACTGGCTTGATCAGATGTTTGGATTCGATTGATTTTTCTCACAACAATTAAAATAAAAAAATGTCATGTTTGTGGATGATATTGTCATTGCATCAGATAGAATAGCAGAGCATCTGGAACATTTATGGATGTTTTTTCCAAGAGTGCTTCTCTAAATTGATGAAAGTTAACATGGAGAAATGTATTATAGCATCAAAAGAAATTAATTTTATGGGTCATTTAAGTAATGAACATGATATCCAGCTCCATCTAGAAATGATTGTGGCTCTACAGTGTTGCCCCATGATAAATATAGTAAATCAACTAAACTCATTTTTTGTCTATGTAACTATTACCATAAATTTTATGAGCATTGTCAAAGATACTTTATGCTTAACTAAATTCCTTTAGAAAAGTTGAAAAGTGAAGGTGGACTACTGGACACACTGCAGATTTTAATAAAATAAAATTTATATTTTTAAATAAATTATTTTAGAGTATCCTAACATCATATTTTTTTCAAACAGTTAGAAGTTATCATGGTCTAAAAGTAGTATTATATCAATTTGGATGATAAAACTGGTGCCTTATGTTTTATATTCTTAAGGAGACACTTAAGAGAGACAGAATAGAAGTACTCAATCATGGCAAAACAGGCATTTGTCTGGGCATTACATAAATTGTTCCAGTTTTTGCTAGACTCTGAAGTGACTGTTTTATTTGAGCAGAGAAGCTTGGAATTTTTGAGTCTAATTTATCTTAATAATGAGAGACTCATCAGGTAGAACTTATATTTCCAGCCATTCAATTATGATGTCTTTTATAGTGAAGGAAAAGGAAATTTTCCTGCAGATATTCTTATCCAACATCCTATCTGTATTGTATCACAACATCCTGATACTCAAAACATAATTATTAGTAATGCAAATTTGTTTTGGGATGAATCTATTGTTAAAGATTATAATGATCTCACTATGATTCAAAGTCAGGATCTGAAATTAAGTAAAATATTGACTATCTTAAATACGCATGATAATGTAACTATTAATAAAATATCTATAAAAAGAATTTTTCAGAAATATAAGATTTATCCAAATATATTAATGGTTATGGTTAATGCTGTTAATGGTGATTCATGGAGGATTCTTGTACCCACAATGTATACACATTGTAATTATGGACATTACTGTGCTCCTACAATTTGTATGTTCTTAAATCTATATTTTATTGGAATAAAATTTACTGTAAAATAATCCAAAAATTTAAAACATGTGACATCTGTCTCAAATCTAAGCATTGTTGTAAGTCATATACAGATGTACTACAGCCTACAATTCCTAATCAATTTAACAAACTATTAGTGATTTATTTTACAGGACTATTCCACCATTCAATTAGTAAAAGTTTATATTAGTTACATATGATGTTTTTACAAAGTTGTTATCAGATTATTCTATACCTAAAACTGATGCTAAAATGTTATTAGATGTTTAATGGAATATCAGTTATCTTTACTAGACAAACCTGATATAATATTGTTAGACAATTTCACTGCATTTATTTCTAATAAATGGAATGACTGGATCCAGGTTAAAAATATTTAAAACATTATGAGCTTCATAAGGAATCCACAGTCAAATCCCTGTGAAAACAAAATGTGGGTGTTAGGTAGACTCTTTAGAGTATATATTTACAATGACCATAAACAATGGGTTCATAAACTCATTGAGGTCATACATTTTATTAATGTAACTCATGATTCCATAGCTTTACTCTTATATGATTTCATTATGTTAGACATGATCCTTTGTTAATCAAACACCATTATCAGTTATTTGGAAGAAATTAATAGTAATTGTGACATTGAAAAACTAAAGTTAAGATTCAGGTTATGGGTAAAAAGAGAATCAAAAGATACCAGAATAAGCTGCATCCATTTAAAGTAAATGACTATGTGCAAGTGAGAACCTCACATGTTATCAATGTTCAATGGAATAAGTTTTAAAAATTCTTAAGTCTATAAGAGGATCCTTATAAAATATTAAGTCGAGTGGGAAAGGATGCTTTTGTGATCTTAATATTAGATGGTGTGAAAGGAATATATAATGCCCACAGTATGATTTCTTATCCTTCAGTAGAATGAAATATTCATATTTAAGTATTTTACAAAGAAAAATGAAATTTAAATGCACAAATTTGAAGTTATTAAAGTTGAATCTAATATATAATAGTTTCACTTAGTGTCAAATGTGGTTTATTTTTGATGGATAATTGTCTTTATAATTTTAAATTATATAAATTGAAAAAATTGTTATGATAATGATTGTTAATTTAATAAATAAGCATTATAAAAAAAATAGTAGAAGGGTGGGGAAATTGTACGTTTTCTATTTGATACATCAACACATGGTGGTTGTAAATGATCAATTTTAATAATAAAAAAATAAAATTTTATATAATGACTGACAGGAAACACTATTTTTTTTTTTAAGAGAAATTTAAATACATTGTTTATTTAGTGTTAAACTTGAGTTACTTTTCTTTAGATAGTTATAATTTGTATAAGTTATAGTTTTGGGCTACAAACTGCAATATTTATTTTTAAAATAATAAAGTAAATAATAGTTAACATACTTTAAAATATTTTAATTAGTAATTATACTGATTAAAATTAATATTCTTATAATTATTAATAATCTAATTGAAAATTGTTATTTATTATTTTGAAATTATTTAATTAATAATAAAATGAAGAAGTGAGATGTGCATATACGGGCATGTGCACATATTTATTAATAATAATTGAAATTTATTTCCTGGCACAATAATCAATTTGATAGTTATTTATATAATAAATATTACTTTTAATCATATACATTTCAAAAATGTTCATAAAATTAGTAATTAGAATTTTATATAAAAGAAAGAAATCTTATTAGACTAAGTTAGAAGTATGTTGTTTGCATCTACTATACATAATAGTCGGTGAATTGGTCATCTGGGTTGGTTACAATATATATATATATATATATATACATATAGGTACATAGCGTAAGTTATATATATATATATATATATATATATACATATAGGTACATAGAACAAGTTTATTATTGGTTTATTTCGCCTGCAGATGCCTTGTCTGATTGGTTGTTGTGCATCAATACTTCTAGGCTGTGGATTTAATTTTATATATAATAGTAAACATATCTATTAATATATATATATGTGTGTAAAATAAATAAAATATCCGTTAATTAAAAACAATATTGTAATTATAATTGAAATAATATTTTTAACGCATTGCAAACAATTACAAACAATCCTTAAATCCGCAGAAGTACTTTCGGTTACTATCTAACCTGCCTCAACTGCCATTAAATTCAAAAACCAAAAGCGGAAGCAAACGTCATCAATTCAAATTCCACGAATCTCGTATTTTAATGTTAGAAGCTTGTCGATTTATTAAATGCCCTTTATTCCCTTTTTTAAAATTGCCTCTTTAATTTTTCTTTTACTATGGTTTTTCTCTTCATGAAGAATTTTCACATTTTCAAAATTAAATTTAAATTTATATTTACATGTTTTTTCGTGATCAAAGAAAACTGAAGGAGATATTAAATCATCATTATTTTTATTTTTTACACGCTTATATAACAAAGATATAGTTAATTCTAATACTCTTACATATTTCCAGGAATACTTTCATCACAGTTTATTTCAAAAATCATAAGAATATGTATGGCGAGATTTAAAATCTTTTTTATCTCTTTGTTATATTTTTCTCATTCTCAAAATCTATTGGGTATGAATTTAAAAAAAAAAAAACATTTTATCATCCAATAGCTTCTTCCACATATTGTTAATTTCTTTAATTTACACTTTTCATTTAGGATCTTAAATCTTTTTAAAAATAGTATAGTTTCCCTTAGCAGTCTCTGGACATATTGTTCAATTTTTGGCAGAAATATATATTTTATTAAAATTGATGTCATGGTTAATTAATTTATTGTAAAATGGCTGATGAATTACATTTTGTTTTAACTGCCAAAAAGTGTTCTTCCATTCTGATGTTTATTGTATAATTAGTCTTTTTTAATATATGAATATAAACAAACTTCAACTGGAATTTCTTTACACAATGACACTCCAAAGAAATTTTATCTTTCAGGCATAAAAACATTTTATTATTTTTTTCTAAATGTAGCATAAATTGTATGGATATTATTTTCATTTAAAACATTAGCAATTTAATGAGCTGCTTTCTTTAAATATGGCAGAAAATTCTTAATTTTTGTAACATCAAAATATTTTTGTTATTATATAAAAAAACCTTATTAGTAATTCTGAGATCAAAACTGTTATGAAGAAGCATTTTATTAGTAGCATAGACATGTTACAATGGCTGTCATAAGAATGTCTCTAAGTTCTAGCTAATATATTTGCCACTGAAAGTAATTATGCTGGATGAAGTTTAAAGAAGAGTATGAAGGATTTTTTTTTATTTGACACAGTTCTACATAAATGAACATCATTATGATTAAATAATTAACAAACAATGTGATAAGATATTTCAGTCTTGACAAAATAAAAATTCTCAAAATAAAGCTGATCATTGTTAGCATAATTTATGGTAATTATATTTATCATATATTACCAATACTTTTCATAACTTATTTCTATCGATATTGTAAAAAGTGATGCCATAAAAATGTAAAACAAAATTCCATTCATCATCATCATCAACCATTATCAATCTACTGCAGGATGAAGGTCTCCATCTTTTCCTATCTTTAGCTTCTTTTCTCCACATCACTCCTGCACACTTTCTTATTTCCTCTATTCATCTCACATGTGGTATCATTCTGGGTCTTTTACAATCTCTTGGAATCCAGTTTAAAATTTCAATTATCCATCTATTATCTTCTCTTCTAGAAAAATGTCCAGCCCAACTCCATTTCAGTCTTTTAATTTTTTGAAAGAGGTCAGTAACACCAGTTTGTTCTCTTACCCATCCATTGCATTTTCGATCTCTTCTTGTTATTCGCAACTTGCATCTCTCCGTACCTCTTTGAGTGGTCTGAAGTCTCTATATTGTCTTAAATTATGTGTCAAAGTCTCAGATCCATAAGTGAGAACAGGCAAAACACATTTATTAAGAACCTTCCTTATCAAACACATAGGCATATTTCCTTTTGGTATCAAGTTATTTTTAACAAAAGCACTCCAACCAAATTTAGTTATATGATTAATTTCATCCATTATGTTTCCAAGTGTATTAATAATCTGACCAATGAATTTGTAACTGTTAACTTCATCTTACTCATCATAATCAATCTTTATTTTCAAATTTGAAAAAATATATTAATCATTACTTTAGTCTTTTTAACATTTATTTTTAGTCCTACTTTCCTACTTTCATCTGATAACTCCTGCAACATTGCCAGTAGCCCTAAAACATCATTTGCAAAAACAACTACATCATCTGCAATATCTAAAGGACTTAAATAATCTCCATTTACTTTCCCATCTTTATCTTTCCATTTTAATCCACAAAAGACTTTGTGCAGTACTGCTGTAAAAAGGTTTGGAGATATGGAGTCACCTTGTCTTACACTCTTTTCAATGTTGATTTTCCTACTAACATTATGTAATCTAATTGTTGTTGTTGCATTTTTATAAATATTCTTTAAAATATGACAACATATTGTATCTACACCTTGATGATCCAATGCTTAATCACTGAAGAAATGTTTATAGAATCAAACGCTTTTTCGTGATCTATAAATCCTAAGCTTAATGGTAACTCATATTCATTTGACCTTTCTATAACTTCTCTCAATACCTGGATATGAACTACTGTACTAAAACCACTTTTGAATCCAGCTTGCTCTCTTGGTTGGTGGAAATCCAGTATTTTCTGTAGACGAGTTGTAAATATTGTATTAAAAAATTTGTATAAAATTGATAAAAGACTGATAGGTCTATAATTTCTAATATCTTCTTTATCACTTCTTTTAAATATTAATATTAATACTGCATTCTTCCAATCATCTGGTACATCTTTATCATTTAGACATTTGGTATATAACTTTGCTAAAAAAAATCTATATCTTCGCCTGCTTTTTTTAATACATTAATTATAAATCCATCATTACCTGAAGCCTTTCCTTTCTTCATAAATTTAGTTGCATGTCTCACTTTCTCACTCAAAATTCTGAGCAATTTGGAAAACATAATAGGTATAGGAGGAACTTGTTCTTTCCTACTATATAATTCTTGATAAAAGTCTTCTACACATTTCATGATGTCATCTCTCTTTTTAGTAATAATGTCATCTTTTTTTTTTTATTGCAGATATAAATTTCCTACCAATACCAAAATGTTGTTTCACATTTTTTTAGACTTTTATTGTCTTCTACAGCTTTCTGTGCTAGTTCTTAATTATACTTTCTTTTATCATTTTCAACTCTTTTCCACACCATATTACAAAATTTGAGATGTTCAATCTTTTTAATGCATCATTGTTGTATATTCTCATATTCCTTGTTTTATTCATAAATTCTTTAGTCTCCGTAAAACATTTATTGGTCAATTGCTGCTTTTTACTACCAGCTATCTTTGTTGCAGTTTTCAAAAGTGTATCAGTTATTTTCCTACTAATGTAATTCAAATCTGAGTTATGTTCAAAATCTACTAATACTTGAAACCAATTTGTAAGTTCTAATTTAAATTCATTAGAATGTTTCTGAAGATTAGGAATATCAACTGTATATATTGTTTTTTTTTAATAATTTTTCTCTCTCTAGTTTTGCATTAACATGTATCTTTCATCTTACTAATTGATGATCATATCCTGTGTTAAATTTATTAAGAACATTACAATCTTGAAATATGTATTTTCTGTTAGTCAAACTATAATCCAATTCTACTGTACCTTCATTTGGATGATTCCATGTCCATTTCCTTTTAACAATTTTCTCAAAAAAAAGAATACATAATATAAAGTTTTTTCTTTTTCTTCAAACTCCACAAGTCTATGTCTTCTCTCATTTCTATTACCAAACCAAAATTACCTACAGCATTTTCATCTTTCATTTGTTTACCAATTTTATCATTAATGTCTCCCATAACAGTTTTAAAATGTTGTTTACTCTGATCAAAAACCTTTTGTGCATTCATATAAAATATCTATTACTTCATAACTATGAGAACTTGTTGGGGCATAAACCTGAATTATCTGCATTTGGTATCTGCTATTAAGTTGAAAAACTAATATTGCCCTCTATTGGATATACTATCAATCTCCCCACTGTTATTGTTTGTTTTTTTTATTTATAATGAATTCTATTCCACTTGTATTTTCTGTATTTGTGCCTTTATAGTAGAGTATATGTCCACTTTTTAAAAATGCTATTATCATGAGTTAATGAAAAATTAGGTGTTATAAAACATAAATAGAATGAAGATATTACCAGGGTACTTCATCAATCAAAATTAATATTTATTTAAAAATAATAACCTAAAAGCAAATATTAATTTTAAAAAGTATATATGAAACATATGATAAAATAAACTTCAAATAAAAGTTTATTAAGCTAAAAAAAATTATTTATAGCTGAAAATAGTTTTTACTTCTACACATTGTTTTTCTTTAATTTCTTAATATTTTTTTTTATTTATTTCAAAATATATTTACCACACATACTGCAATGAAACAAAAATAAAAGTCAATTTTAGTTTATAAAAGAAAAAAAAATCTTAAAAACATTACCAGTTTTATTAATATTTAAAAAAAATATTTTTTAAAAAGTACATATTTATACATATTAAAAAAAACGATTTCTTTCTAATATTATTTCAGAATTTAAAAGAAAATTATTAAAAGAAGAATAATCAAAATGACATTTAATTGTTTGCTTTTTATCCGAAATTGAGCAAAGGAAAAATATTTATTATATTTGTGATATTTAATTCATAGTTTGATATTATATTTTTAGATAAAAATAATTTTTATGCTATTATTTAATTAATATTTCAATTTATATTTTCCATTTATTGACATTTGTGGTTATGATTTATGTATTCATATTATATATATATATATATATATATATATATATATATATATATATATATATATATATATATATATATATATATATATATATATATATATATTATATATATATATGTTTATCCTTGAGTAAAAACTGTAAGAACTTTAAAAAATATTAAGATTTTGTTTGACATAATGGATATAAAAAAATAAGAACAGATTTTATTTCAATAATATATATATATATATATATATATATATATATATATATATATATATATATATATATATATATATATATATATATATATATATATATATATATATATATATATAAACAGTATAAAAATATTGCAAATTGAAAAAAAAGAAAGAAAAATAAAGAAAGCTATGCTAATATAGAAATATAAACATGACTTAATTAACAGGCAAGCTGCAAATGTTAATATCATGGAATTGTGGGAAAGTTAGCATTTCAAAGTTTTAGTTGACACAGATTACTGAGATAATTGAAAGCACTCCTAAGTGGATAAATGTTTTAATTATTTTGTTACTGTATTTACAAATATTCAGTTATATATATATATATATATATATAATTAATAAATATATATATATATATATATATATATATATATATGGGTTTGTCTTTATTAATTGATAAATTATAAAAAATAAACTATTAGAAATCAAATATATTTAAAATATCCGCTTATCCATTAAACATGTATTGTATATAATTTTCAAATTATACTAACAGAAGAAAATAACAATATGTATATTGAAATGATATATTTTGTAAGAATTTATTTCATTGGTGTGTAAATTAAGATAATGTATAGGAACATTTTTATATTAAATTCGAATATGTGCAATTGATATGTTTAAAATATTTTATTGTTATTAATCAAAACATATTGTACACTCTTTTATAAATAAAAATTTATTTATTTTAATTGTAATTTAAAAAAGAAAAGCAATACTTTTATAATTGTACAAAATATTATTATGTATTGAAATAAAATGTTGAATTTAAAATATTAATTGTAAAAAACTGATAATTATGTTATGAAATATTCTAAATTGTAAACTGCAAAATCATTTACTGTTCTGTTGGCAATTAGCTAATATTGACTTCTGGAAAAAAAACTGTTTAATCACATTGGCATGAGAGGTTGTGGTGCTTTCAGTTGAAATGAAAAACACTGAATATTATACTTACAAAATTAATTTTTAAATAAATAGTTTTTTTCTCAAGAATTAAGAATCCAAGACTTAAATAGCTAATATATTTTTCCATACCTTCATCTACAATAAATAGAAATACTTTACAATCATCAACTGCTCCAAAATCATGATATTCTACAGTTTTATTTATTCCTGTCTTGTATATTCTACCAATACTTCAAATAGAATGTCATAATATAAAAAAATTGTCCGCTAGAATCTATAAATTTACAGATGGAAAATAGAACTTTTACTCGTCAATAAATTACAATAAGTAAATAATTTATAAATCTTTATTAAATATTTCTTAAAATAATAACTGTTTCTCATACAACCTTTTTGTACATTTTCAAATCGATGTATCTGTTTATAAAATCTGTATTCAGATTACAATTTCAAAACATTTTATTGTAATATTAAAAAATAATATAAATGCAATAAATGATAATTCATTCTTATTTTATTGATGCTATATTTTAATGAAGATTCTGTGTTAAGGTAATTATTTATAATGTTAAATTAATGATTGTTTAATTGCTATTAAAAACTTATTTTGTATATGAAGATTGGCCAGTGCTGCATGTATTACTAGTTTTGATATTGTGTGTTCAAATGTGTTTGTTTGATATTGTTAGTTCCAGTTACAAATTTTCCTATGACTTTATTTTTAACAAATACATAGCTGTGTAATAAATATTTTTATAAAAGCATTAGCAATGACAAGATATTTTAACAAGTATGGTTGGTTATAAGATTGAGTTATTAATGTTATTAATAAAATATATATTTGATTTCAGAATGGTTGTTTTTAATGCTGTTACTTAAAATATTATAACAATAAGTTCATTTTATATTTATCAGGCATTTCACTCATTACTTTGACTTATAGTCTTAGTGTATATGTTATTAAATTAATAATTATTAATATCTTGGATAGCTTGGTTTAGTTTGGCAATATGCTGGATTAACAATCACACATGCATTAGTTGATATTGATATGTGTATTTTAATATTAATAGCTAATACAACAGTACTATTGTTTCATTTTATATATAAATTACTTTGTTTGATAATAAATTATTTTGTTTATTGTATTATTAATTATTACTTGAATAATAACTCAAATTATAATGCATAAAATTTTGATATGATAAATGTATTTCATACTGGAAAATCTTGTCTATTTACATCATGATTTTTTATTAGTTGCCAAAATTTCTTTTTTTAATTGATATCTTCACAACATTTGTGTGCAATTATGACTTTGCGAGTAAACTTATCTTCTTTATTTGGTATTTTTTTATAATTGTTAACAATATTAAATAACATTTTAGTATAGGAAAGAGGTCTATATTTGTTTATTTAGTGGAACCTTCTAGTAAAGTTACATACAGAACACTACTCATTACAATATAAATACATGAAATTAGTGAATACTTAAACAATACCAATATTAATAACAATAAACAAACTCAATTTGTAGTCAAGACAATATGCTTTAAACAATAAAAATGGAAATCAACCTTTACCTGTGGTATAATATATTTATATAGTTACTAAAGGTTGCAACTTGACTCTAGTGAATGAATTTATTAAGTCTTAGAAGTTTTCAGCAAATCTCATTAAACAGATAAGTGTAACCTGTTCTGAAAGTAGAGTAACAAATAGTCAACTATAAACTTTAAACTGCACTCCAACTTTGTATTAATTAGATAATATAACTAGCAATACCAATAACAATCAATCTAGTATCAAGACAAACTCCTTTAATAATTAAAGGTGGAAATCCACATTTATGGACTTATATATATTACAAATCGATGTGGAAATCCATTTCTTATGGACTTATATATATTACAAATCGATGTCTGTATTTCTTCAAAATAATATACGTAACTCTATAAATAAATATTTGAAAATACAGTAATCAAAAGTCAATAAAAATTATATGTATAACTATAACTTAGAAGTGCTTTCACTACATTGTAGCTTTGTCAACTATCATATTTAAAATGTCAACTTTCCCATAATTCAATGTCAACTTTCCCATAATTCAGTTATCGTAACGTTTGCTGCTTGTCGATTAATTAAATTTTGCTTGTATTTATATATTAACATCGCCTATTTAATTTTTCTTTTATTGTTATTTCTTTCAGTTTCCAATATTTTTACATTGTTATAATCAAAATCACAACCTTATATACATGATTTATTATGGTCATAAAAAACAGAATCTGATAAATTCTCACTATTTTTAAAATTTTGTTACTGTATTTTTAAATATATATATATATATATATATATATATATATATATATATATATATATATATATATATATATTATATATATATATATATATATATATATATATATATATATATATATATATATATATATATATATAACCCACAGTATGATAGCCTTTATACAAATTCATTAGCTATTAAAACTGCTAATAATCTTAGTACCTAATTATTACTTTATTGAAAATAAAAAAGGTTGTTAAATGTGAATTGGTCAAATTATTGTTAGCACACAGACTACTAATGACTGCAATATTATGAATTCTTTATCACTGGTTATGATGATATTATATCATTACAAATGTTAAATCCATCCTTATCTTTATATTTATTTCAACTAAAGCTTTATTATTATTTTTTTATTTATAACACTGAATATTCATTTTCCTATTTAAATTCGATTTAAATTTTACATTCACAAGAATGTTATTTTTTAGACTGGAATACTTGGTTATCTACATATTGTATTTCTGTCTTAGAACAAAGAAATTTTTAAAACTACTAATAATCAAATGGAAGCTTGTTCAAAATTTCTGTACAAAAAAAAACCACAATACAATCAAAAATATAGTAAATATTAAAAGTAAACAAATATTTTTTACATTCAATCATATAGACACAGGTATATAATAAGCCTGTGTGTTTTAGTTATTCAATCATTGTAAAATATAACAGTTTTTAGGATAATATTTCATCTACTTTGCATAACTTTATGTACAGAGTACAATTATTTATAGTCTAGCTGCATAATTTCTGTTGCACATATTTATTTTAAATTACTAATAAATAAGCAATCATCATCACCATCATCATCATCATCATCATTATTATCATTATTATTATTATTATTATTATTATTATTATTATTATTATTATTATTATTATTATTATTATTATTATTATTATTATTATTATTATTATTATTATTATTATTATTATTATTATTATTATTATTATTATTATTATTATTATTATTATTATTATTATTATTATTATTATTATTATTATTATTATTATTATTATTATTATTATTATTATTATTATTATTATTATTATTATTATTATTATGTTTCAAAGCAAAACTTTATTGAGTCTAAAAAGTTACAGAGTCACATCTAGTAATATATTGATTTGTCACAAATGAAAAACAAATTACAACTTTCAGTATATAAGTCTTTATCTTTTCTGCATACTTTTTTTTTCTTTTTGTTTTTAAATTTGATCTTCTATTTAGTTCAGTTTGTGCTTGCATCTTTTTGAAGTTGGAAAAAATGCTGATGTTGAAAATGTCATCATCTATCTTATTGGCCTTTATATTTTATAGACTGGATCTTTGTTTCAAGTGTGACCATGTGGCTGCAAACACATCTGGTTGAGCTAGGATGCTGTCTCTTTTTCTGAACAGTTCTACTTTTATTGAATATGTTTCTGGGTGGCATCGAGGATTATTGGCAAGTCCAAAAGTTCATCCGGTACACCAGTAGACATAAAGGCTGTATGTTGCTGCATGAATAGCAGGGCTGTTGCCTTTTTTAAATGTATTTATTATTTCATCAATTGAAATGATAGCCTTTCTGTATGTGGTAAACATTGTGCAATGTATTGTTTCTAGGGCACTGCAGGAATGATGAAAATGATATTGTGTATCTTCTTCTCTATGACATAGCCCACACATGGGGTCTATATTTGTATAGAATCTATGAAATCTAAGGAGATGGGTTGTGGGTAGAGCATTGAGATTAAGCTTAAGTAGAAAATCAAATAATTTTGGTTCTAATGACCATTTTCTGAACTGTTGCAGTAGTTTCCTATTATCTATTCCAAGAACTGATGGATGTAGATTAGGTGTCTGGTTTGGATATAGTATATTATAAATGTCCCAGTATGTATACTTGTCATTATTGAGTGATATTTTGTTGTATATTGGCTTGAGTTCTTCAATCAGTGTGGATAGATGTACATATGAAGGGGGTGGTCTGTCTGTGGGAATTATACTGATTACACACTCCAGGTCTGGAAATCTTTTTATGGTTGCTGTTATTAGATTTACTGATTTCTGTATGTAAAAAAAAAACATTGATTGTATGGAGTCCAAGTCTATTGCTATGTGATGGTCTGTTCACATTTTTTAAAGAGATTGCCACTGTCTTTCTCTTCCATATAGTTTGTTACAGATTGACGTGATTTTAGATATGAATGTTTTTGCAAATTTTATTATAGGTGTATAGTATGTAATTTTTGTAATTATAAGTTGATTAAATAGTGCTACCTTTGGGTATATTGACAGGTATGACTTTTCAAGTGAGGCTGTGATTTTTTCAGCATCTTTTTTTAATTTATTTTGAATTTTTTGCCTCATACCATTGGTTCCATGGTAGAATGGGAAACCAAGGAAAGCAGATGGTTTACCATTAAACATCTCTGTACAGTGCTTGCCTGTGTATATATTTACCATGCAGCAGTTTTATTTGTGTTAATTTTTAAATTAAAATTTGAGGTATAATTCTTTATTATCTTTTATAATATGGGGAGGTTATTTTTAGAGGGGAGGAAAATGGTTACATCATCCATATAGTCTATGCATGATATATTTAAAGCAGTGTTTGGAATTTGAATGCCTTTTATTTTTTCTGTATATCTATTAATAGAGGATTTATATATGTTGTAAAGAACAAAGCACTTAGGGGGGATCCTTGTGGGATGGATTGACTCGGTCTGAAGGCTGGTGATTTTTTCCCATGCAATGTGATGTGAATTTCATGGCTGAGTTGCAGATTGGCTATTATATATAGTAGGGATGGCGGTGTTGTTGTTTTTTTCAGCACGTCTAATAATTTGGCTATAGGCACTGAGTCAAAAGCTGCCTCAATGTCTAGTTGAACTATAATTGGTGCAAATTTCTTTCTTTTTTTTACTACTTCGATAATTGTTTTGTACATTAAGGCACCCTGACCAATTGATGATTTTTTTTGTCATATTGTGCTGATGATAACACAAGGAGTATGTGTTGTTCTATTTTTTGCTTTATTACTCTTTCAAGAATTTTTATTCCTAAAGGTCCCATTGAAATTGGTCATAGATTAGATAAAGATGATATTGCTGTTGGTTTTTTGTTAAATGGAACCATTGCAATTGGGTATAGACTTTGTATGTTGTAAATTTTTTGGGATATGTAATTGGATAGATCGCACAGGTATTTTGCTGTGAAGTGACTAAGATGTTTGAACACAAATTTGGGAATTCCTTGTGGTCCTGGGTGACATGTGTTTGTTATTGTTGTAAGTTGTAATACAATGTCAGTTGTTGTTATTGGTGTGTCTGTTTCAGGGTCTCCAAATATGTCTTCATTTGGTATGTACACTCTCTGCTTTTGCATTTTTTAAAGTGTTGATATATTGGGTTTATCATGTTATGTCCAGCTGTTATAGAGCCATCTATTTCAATTGCCATAGGCACTCTGACTGTGGATGGGTATCCCAATGCCCACTGTATGTATGCTCTGGTCCAAGTATGTTGTTGTGTAAGGCATTTTTTTTCTTTTTTGTTGCTACATATTGCTTTAGTGTATTGCATGTATTGTTGTACATTTCTGTAAGTTTTTTAATTTGTGTTTGATTATCTGTAGTTGGTCTGGAAATGGTTATTCTTTTATGTAGTTCATCTGCCAAAGAAAATAATCTGGTGGGTGGTGTTGAATTGCAAGTAATATGATTGATGTTGAAAGAAAGTATATTGGTGAAGGCTATATACTTTTGTACTGGATCGAGTGACATGTTTTGAAGTTTTTGGAGCATTATATATGTTTCTGAATATAAGAATTCAGTTGTTTGTGCTGGAAGAAGTATTCACATTGTCTTTTGGAGGGCTATTGTTGTATTCTGTATTTTTGTTAGGTCGAGGGTGATGAACTGGGCAGCATGATCTGAGATTATAGATGGACAAAGTTCAAGATTAAAATAATGATGTAACATCGGTGAGTAGAAACACATATCAATAAGTGACATATCTATTGTTATTAAAAGATATTGAGTTTGATGGGAGAAAACCTTCAGCACTCATAAGTGGGATTATTATTTGATGGATCTATTTGGTGACATAAGTTTGGTAGGTCATGTTGAAATCTCCCAGGAGTATTATGAGATTTGGTGATGCTGTAAGCATTGAATTTATTGTTGCTATTATTCTGGAGATGATGACAGGGCCTCGTGGTATATATACAAATACTAAGTTAAGTGTGATATTTTTAATGATGGAGTATTAATATGATGAGATTAGAGTCAATATATATATATATATAATTTTAAAAGAATAGAAATGGCAGTTGTGGGATATAATTATGCCTGTGCAACCTGATGGTGATGATGATTGCCTTGAGCAGGCACAAAAACCTTGGTTGACTAAATATCTTGATGGATCAATTTGAGAGCTGCTGTATATTTTTGTTTCCAATAGCCCCAGTATGTGTGGTTGTGTTGTATGTAACCATTTTTTGAGATCAAAAAGTTTTTTGGTGGCATTTAAACCTCTAATGAGAGATCCAATTTTTATCTTCATGTTTTTAGGATAATTTTTTAACAGGGTAAAGATTTTTATTTATTTTTAATACTAATTTTTTTTTTATATTGCAGTAGATGGATGCTGATACATATTTAAGACATTGGTGGGTTTATTATCAGTTTTTCTTTCATTTAATATTGGTTCAGACTCTATACAGGCAATTTGTGATGAAACTGAACTTTATTATTATTATTATTATTATTATTATTATTATTATTATTATTATTATTATTATTATTATTATTATTATTATTATTATTATTATTATTATTATTATTATTATTATTATTATTATTATTATTATTATTATTATTATTATTATTATTATTATTATTATTATTATTATTATTATTATTATTATTATTATTATTATTATTATTATTATTATTATTATTATTATTATTATTATTATTATTATTATTATTATTATTATTATTATTATTTTACTTAATAAATTGCAAGACAGCAATCATATAAATATTTGCATATATGTTCATTCATTCATATTCACTCAAAAACAAAACAAAAATACCGTTCTATATCAAATCTTGTTTGAATTCTACTCAAAGGATTCAGCTCTACTGAATCTTAATTTTATGAATTGGTTACTCGATAGACTATTTCACTCACTTTTTACTTTTACAAAACTCATAAGTTGTCATTGATTCCAATTGTAGCTGTTTATGTACCTAGAATTAGACCTAATTAGAATGCAAATAAATTGTTATTGAAAGTAAAATACCGTTCTATATATTTTTTGATAAATATTACTGAGAGTGAACTTTCACATTTTGATCTGGATGCTAGCTTTTTTCTTCAATACTTTTCGGTTTATAGCAGTATTATTATTTGCAGATATAAACCCTACAAATATTTAAGTATTTTTCCGTCTGTATCAATCTCAAATTTATACAGTCACCCATAATTCCTGTTATACATATTTAATTTTTTGTTAAACTCTTTTTAAAAAATACTTTCTAATGCAATATAAAAATGTTTGACAACTTTTTTTTTATAACTACTTCATCAATATGTTTTTTTTCTTTATTGCTTTACAAAAAAATAGTTCCTAAAATACAATACCATTTCAAACTTAACTTCAGAAAAATTAATAATAGTAAAACTTTTACATCTATACTGATATGTATACTAATTTTGATTTAGTATTGTTGTTTCAAAATGAAAAAAAAATAGCGATTGTTGAATTGCAAAATTTATTACATTTCCAAATATCAATATACTTTAAACTTTTTTTATTTATTTACATCTTTATATGTTGTTTAATTATAAATGAAAAACTCTTATTTGACACTTATATAAACAAAATTAGAAAATCATGACAAATTATTCTTTAAATCAATACACACAAGTTATTAACATCTGAATTATAATTACCCTTATATGTATAGTATTATTGATATTCTATTATAAGTAAATGGTAATAATAAAAAGCCTAATATCGAATTTAAATATATAATCTACTCTGATGAGCTTTAAATATAAGCAAAGTAAATTATTCTATTTAATGTAATTCAAATACCATTTTAATGTATGCAATTACCAATTTTATAACATCATAAAATTACCATCTTCCTAACTAAATAATAAGTTACTTAGACTTGTATCTAATAAATAATAGTTTAAAATGATATGTATTAATATTCACTTATAATTGATATAGCTTATTCTAAATAATTAATATAATATAAACTATCGAACTTGCTCAGATATCAGTTTTATCCAAAAATGACTATTGCCTATAACTGTTAAAATAATTATGATGATCTTCTAATTAGTTATTAAGCATCTAGCTATACAAATTAATTAAATTATTAACATATAAGATGATACTTTGCTTGAGTTATAATAGATTGGATCTATAAAAAAAAGTAATATGTAATAAAACATACACTTACCAATCCATTCATTTGATTCCCAGACTATTTTGTGATTATTTATTAGAAAATATATGATGTAAATCAATACAAAATTTCTACATATTAAAATGAAATTATGACTAAACAAGTTTATTTGTTTAAATGAATTAAAACTTTATTAACAATAAATATAAAAATAACAAATAAACAATAAATGTTTGTGACATAGTCTCTAATTAAATATCATGAAATATTTTTCATCTAAATTAATATTAATAAAAATAGATGATTATGCAGCAAAAATTCACCTTTTTTAATGCTTAATATGTGATATATAAAATTTATGTAAATATTGATTCATACAAACATTATTTATAATATAAGAAAGTTAATAATAATTCTATTATATTCACTATTAAGTAATTGATTAAGATAAAATATAATAAAAATGTTTGTTTATTTATTCCCCTTATTTTCCAAATAGAATATTAATGAGTAATTATTACAATATAATCCTTTCAGATTTTCAATACCTATATTATGAATATCTAAAAGTAATTTGCAGTCAACAGATAAACATATAATACTTCAAATCGAAGTTTTAATCATTAAAATTTATGATATAATTTTAAAATCTATTAACTTCCTTTTGTTTCATACATATAAAAACAAATAATTAAATAACTTAAATTATAGTAATCAATAATATTTACAAATTATTATACAAATAAATACATAAAATATATGCTAATGCATGACCTGATAAAAGTTTAATATTTCAACCAGAAGACTGGTTTTTATCAGAAATAAATAAGTATATACAGTAAAATGCCAGATATTCAAAAACTACAGATTTGATAATACATTACAAATTCAACAAAAAAAAAAACCCTGATTGGTCACAAAATTTACACAGGATATATATATATATATATATATATATATATATGATATATATATATATCCTGCATATATATATATATATATATATATATATATGCAATGAAAGATAGATCTTGGATAAGCATTTGGTAAGGCAGGCAGTATATTGAATAATATCTTTTTGAATCACTCTGGATAAGGCAGTATAAGATCTGGAGATGAAAGCCAAGGAATTTCTGCAGTTGTGCTTTGTACTTAAGTGTCAATTATTTGACCAGTGCAGATCCTCCAGTACCCTGATTTTTAAGGCTTTATGCTAAGCCCAGAGCTGGCTGAGAATTGATATAGAATGGTGTATAGCTGTGTTAGATATTTAAGTGATGGCAGAAAAATAAGGACATCATCCATGTAAGCCACCAATTTAATTTGTGTGCCTAAATTTGGTAAATGAATTCCAGGTAGCTGTTTGTCTATGGTTTTTAATAAAGGGTCAATGTAAGCTGTAAACAGGAGGGCATTCAGAGGTGAACTTTGTGGAATGGATGTTTGTGTTTTGAAGGCTTGGAAAAGATTGACATTTAGTGAAACAGTAATTTCTTTATTTCTCATTAGATTGTTTATTATTTGAATGGTGGATTTGAAAATGTGATGATCATTTAGGATCTGGACCAGTTTATTGATCTTGACCAAGTCAATAGCTGCTGTGATATCAAGCTGGAATGCTATTGGTGCTTGTTTTCTATGTTGTCTTATATTGTCCATTAGGATTTTAACCTGACCTATGGTTAGAATTGGGGGTGAGCCTTTTTGGCATACTGGAAGGGAGAGATATGTGGTCATATTTTATCCTGTATGTTTTCTTTCACAACTGATTCTGTGATCTTAATTAGAAGTGGTGTCATGAATATTGATCGGATATTTTGTAATATCTGTGGTTAATTATGCATTTTATGGAAAGACCCAAGGGCTATGGGATGTAAATGAGGGATGGTTATTTTTCTTTCAGCAAGATAGTTAATCATTTTGAATAAAATTGGTATATAAAAATTACTAAGATGATCTAGCAGAAAGTGAGGTATTGCATATAGCCCTGGGTGGATGTTGTCTGGCAAAGATTTCAATTTATATTTAAGGATATCTTGAGTGATGCCATGATCTTCTGAACTTGCTGAATCTTTCCACTTGAGATTGGAATTTTTGGATCACCACTATAATTTATGTTTATTTTTGGATCTCATTAAGCATTGGCATCTCTACAAGAGAGTGGCCAACAATTTCAAGGATGGATGGTGTAGGTGATCTTTTTACTGCACCCAATGCCCACCAGAGGTAACATAGTCCAGCTGTGTTGTTGAGCAAGGTAGATAGGTCTTGGCTCATTTGACAGAGATATATTTCACTATAGTCTTTTTCTTGGATCTGTACTGCTGTTTTAGTATTAAAGATGTCAATTGAGTGAGCATTGGAGGTGACTTGTTTACTTTTATTTCCTAGATCATCTAGGACTTTTAGAAGAGCCAGTGGACCTTTTCTATTCTGGGAATGGTGACCAATTAGAGATTGGAGAATGCCAATGAAGTCAAACCTAGCTTTCTCAATGGGTCTGTGTAGTATATGTATTTTATGAAAGTAGATATAAGCCTCTAATGGGATATCCTCAGTAATGGTAAACCTTTTGATCATTTCTAGTAAGTTATTTGGAGAAAATATGATGCTATTTGTTGCTTCTATCTGAAAAACCAGGGCTAGGTGGTCAGAGAAGGACACATGTTCTAGCATGGCTGCTGTTTGGAAGTGTATGTCAGGAGTGTAGAAAAACAGGTCTATTAAAGATCTGTATCTCTTTGTACAGAATGAGTATGAGTAGGATGAAAGATGACCATCTCTGCTCATTACAATTCTGTTTATAAGGTGAATATAGTACTTATTTATTGGGGGGTATGTTATATTAAGATCACCTAAAATTAATGTTAGCCAATTATTGCTGGTGATGGTCATGTTGATAATATTGATTGTAATAAAGAGGATGTGAATTGAATTGGACAAATATCCATAAATAAGGTTAATTGACATATTCTGGTATGTTAAGTTGGCTGTTATAATGTTAGTGTCAATGTGAATTATCTTAAGCTTATTAGGTGGGAATCTATTAAATTTCACTATCCACACTTTGCTAGAAGCTGAAAGCCCTATTGATAGGTTATATAATCTAGCTTACTAAGCTTTACTTTGATTATAAGATCTTTGTTAATATGGAACTTGTTTTACCCTATGAATAGTATATGTGAATTGTTGATCTTAAACCAGTGCTTAATGACACAAATTTCTTTTAAAAACCAGTGCTGATTGGGACAAATTCCTCCTAAGGAGTTGATTCCTCTAATAGTAATACCAATAAATTTTATATACCATTATTTGATGTATTTTTTTTTCACTACCAAAAAAGTAATATGAAAAAATTTTGTTACTATATTGTTAAAATAAACCAGAGATTGATTTCAGTTTAGAGATGTTAAATCTTCAAATGTACTTCCCGTATCACTGTCTGATAAAAGAGGAATGTTTTGAGATATATGGTCAATTGGATCTTCATCCAAAGACCTTAAGTTTTCTTAAGTAGGTGAGATTATAGACTTTTTGTGAATATGTGAACGTTGTTCATCATGTTTGTTAATGTTCTTGTCAAAGTTTTTTTTTTTTTATTGTAGGAATTTTGGTCTGACATGAGTTTTTGTTGCTTAAACATCTGTTTCTCCCTCCAAGTTTAGTTTCTTCTTTGAAAATTTGATTGTCCATCCTTGAAAGATTTTTTTGGTAGTAATTTTATCTTGTAGGAGGTCCATTACAATCTTGTCATCTGAACTAAAATCACTTTGAGTCAGTGTTGATTCTTTTGAGTTAGTTTTGACATTCTTGGCCTTGTCTTTATTACTTTTAGAGATTGTTACTCTTTTTGTGTAAGGTCTGCAGATATATTATGTTGAACTAGGCTGTCTTTCATAGAAAAGGCTTTCATATTTTCTGAGATATTGGGGTGCATTTCTATGCTAGGTTGTTTTAAGGTTTGCTGTTTTGTGTAATCTTATTTTCAGTGTCTTGAAATTGTTTGCTACCTTTAAGTTGAAGAGATTGGTCATTTTTCTTTGTGGAAAAAGCATAGTCAGTTTTGTTTGTGTTTTTAGAACAGTTTGTTGTCTATTTTCTGCATTATTTTTGTTTGAATCCTAATGTGACTCACCAGACTGAGAGAGGTTAATTGAGTGCCATGATTTAACAATTATATTACTATTTATTGCATTTTGTGTGGTTGTATCAGTTGTGGAGATATTGGAAGAGAGGGAAGTGTTGTCTTGAGCTGTAGAAATTTAATATTTACAAAAAAATTTTATTACATCTATGGTAAATATTTTTCCTTACACCACACTTTGAACAAATTCTGGAAAGGCAATGTTGACCAAATGAGTTTTCTGAAGGCAGTAAAAGTATTGGGGCCTTATGAAAGTATTATGGGAGAGCTTTTGTGGTAAATTACTGTTGGTATATCTGTGGGAGAAATGTTCTGTTTCAGTACTAATTGAAATGAAGCTGTGTTGGATAAGATTTGATCCCCAGCTCTATCTTCTGGCAGATATCTGAATTTATTTACTTTGCCAAAGTTACTTAAATAATCCTGAAGTTGTTCTTCTGGAGACTTCATTATGCAGTTCTTGATCTTTCCCATTAATGTGTTAGGTTTGGAAAGTTCAATGTAACAGATAAATTTGTCTCCCAGAGTTTTAATGTTATATTTGAAATTGTTTTTAGCCCAGTTTATAAATTCAATGGTTATACAATGATCATTGAGGTGATTAAGAATTCTGAAGATCTCACCTTCCAGATCTGTTTGTTTAATTGTGTCAAAAATCAGCTCAGTAGGGAAATTAAATAAGATACAATTGCAATCTGAAACTGCTGAGATAATTTTTTATCACTAATAAAATTAAGCAGTGATTTGAAAAAGTTGATGGGAATGGTGCTCTTGAAACTATGGTTGAGGTCTTTGTACTGTTCTTCATTGTAGTTAAGTGTAGAGAAAGTATTAGTGCTCATTTGGCCTTTATTTGGGCTGTAGGTTAGTTCTAAGTCAGATTCCAAAAGATTGAGTAACATGGTATTAGTGTTTGCATTTATCATATCATCTGTTTTGTGGGAAATTGTGCTGGATTTAACAATATTGGCATAGATGAGTTTATTTTGCTGTAAATTGGATTTTCTTTGATGCCTTGATCTTTTTTGGATGAAAATTGTCTTCTAAATTGTAAATTTTAGATGTAATAATGTCTGTGATTTTATTTTGAAAATTTCTAACGTTTTTGTCCAATATAGCACCATAAGCTTGATTTTGTGTGCCCAATGGTAAGATAATATATTTTACTTTAGTGGAAATTTTGGAGTTGTTTACAATGGAACCTGTAAGATTGTTATTTGATAAATGTTTTGGTGAAAATTCATATCTCGGGACTTTGAGGATGTCTTTTTCTGACTGCATTGTAATTTTGGTTCCACAGTGTTTTCTAAGATGTTTTTTTATTTCAGATTCAAATCACTATATAATGTTTTGCTGGGTTTATCGCTATTGATTGAAGTATTGCATAAGAAGTTGGCCTCATCAAAATTACTGTTTTCTGTGGCATTATCTTAAGTTGTTAAGTTGTTTTTATTTATTTTATTGTAATTTTTAGCAATACTTAGTGTTGATGAAGGTTCTAAGTTTAGATTTGTTTACTTTGCTATACTGATTTGTTTGCTTTGCTATACCGATAGAGTTTAACATTGGGTCTGATTGTAGTGATGTTTTGCTAGATTTGTTATTAATATTGTGCATTTTCAACACCTCCATTATAATAAATAATGGAGTTTAAGGCTTATCTCAATTACATGATCACCAATTTCACTGCCTCTCTTCTCCTTCTGTTAAAATATTTAGCTTTTCAAAAGATCACAATAGTAGCATGATAACTCTCAAAAATCCATAGGGGACACTTTTTATTAACTATTTTAATCTGTAAAAAGTCAAAGAAATAAATATTATTATTATGTTAGGAAAAATGATATAACAATATAATATTTAATATAGATCAATATTTAAAAGACTTCAGCTCCAGTGTATTTAAATACAATCATTTAACAAAAAAAGTCATAATAGTTCTCCTGCAAACTAAATTTAAATCCTCCCAATGATGATGTAGACCTTGATTACTCCTACCATACTCTGACACACTAACAAAAATGTTTAATATATTTTTCCTCCCATCTTTTGGTTAAGACTCAGAATTCCCTTCACTACCAATATACCAATTAATAATCCAAGGATAGAATCAAATTCAAACTGACATAATGAATATAAAATTAAATACCCCCAAATGACCCCTGAATTAGATGCAAAACAATATAATATGAAGAATCATGGGCATATTTATCCACCCACATTTCACAACATCAATACTTATATAAAAGAGCATGTGACAAACCAGAATATAGCTCTATTTTTGAACCCCATAAAACAACAAGACATACATTTAAACCTTTTTTTTAGCTGCAATAAAATTTATTGAAGGAAATTACTCAAAACATAAAATTAGGAAAGCATTGTATAGAGCTAATAAAACATATGTTATAAACCACAAAGAATCATGCACACCCTCCATAAAATGATTGATATAAACCATAATTTACTTAAACTTAAATAATATCTGCCTACATAAATGTTCCACCATTTCCAATTTTGATTCTGCTATGTATATGAGAATATTATAATCCCTTAAAGTGCTAATCCAACATATTGTTATTCTGCTCAACTTTTCTATTGCATGATATTTAATTATACTCATAAAATTTGTGTTAGCAAATTAAAATACCCTACACATATTTAAGAACAGTAGCAATATGTTCACTTTGTAATAGGATATCCTAAGCCACTTTAAATGAATGTAGTCCAACATAAATATAAATAAGCATTGATCATATTTTTCAAAAGCCAACATAAACATTTGATGCAAGCAATATTTAGGAAAATACAACAAGACATGAGATACTACCCAGAACAATGGAAGTGCACAGATTGGAATGAGTCATATTTATTCCTAGTAGGTACATTGGCTGAGGAAGTATTTGGTAGTTTTATACACTATTACAATAATTATTTGTTAGAGATTGGTTGTAATATTATTAATACTTATGACAATAACAATCAAGGGAATATTCATTGTTGCTAACATAAATTGCTTTTGTAATAGTAAGTCTTATTTACTTACATGTAAAAAAACTAGATATATTGAATTACTAACTTGAAGGCTCATGCCATGCACTATTGGCTGGTATTATAAATTATTGTCAAAGTAGAGTGAACATTAACCAGTTCAGAGCCACTTGGACATTGTTTAGTTAACAACAATCTAACATTGAATAACATTGGCAGTTTAAAAAACCAATTTGGCACAGTCAAGTAAAGAACCTGCAGAAACAAATGAAGTGCATAATATGAAATCAGCACTGGCCACCATGTTGCAAAATCCAATAAAATAATTTGATGTCAAGAACACTACCAACTGGCCAGTATTCATCAAACATGTAGATAAATTTTTTTGTGAACAATATTAAAGAAAACCTCATAAAGATGGTTATATTGCTAGGGTATTTCGGACTGAAAGCACTGCAGATTGAAAACTGTATATGTAAAGTGGCAGAACCTGAATGTTTTCAATATGACAAAATAGTCCAAAAATTAACATCAAACTTTTACCCCCTCCTATCAAAAAAATTGCCTTTTAAAAATCGACAGCAAACAAAGACTAAAACTTGTAAAGAATTCAATACTCTCAAAGAATTAGCAAAAAATTGTGTCTTTAGACAATTTCTAGAATAAGCTCTGTTGGAACGTTGTTATGAGGCATATATGATACTAAATTTCGAGAACAACTACTAGTTGATTCAGAGTTAAATTACAAAGACACCATTAAATGAGGAATTGCATATATGTTTGTGATGAATCAGGCTAAGGAATATATTGATAACAAAACTACAAATTATTACCACACAATTCAGAAAACTTTTGAATAGGGAAATGAACTAACAAAACAGCAAAGAATAAACAAAACCGCTAAGAATAAATGATAAAAAACTGCTCTGCCAAACCAGGACATATCACTTGGAATTGTAAGCAAACTTGAGAGTACTGTAGAAATTGGGATTGAATGGCCATCTAGTGAAAGTATGTCACAAACCAAAACCAGAGTATAAAGACAAAAGAAACTTTAATATTTGTATTAAAAATCTAAAATTTAGCAAAGCAGAATCAAAACTGCCAATACTCTTTGAAGTGAAATTGGAAAGTTCTCTTTGTGCAAATAAATGATGTATACAAAATGAAAAAAATCAATTTAAGTGCCAAAGATTTAAATGGCAAAATGGTGAAAATAGTTGTAATGGTATGGATACAAGTAAAATTAAATTCAAAAATCATAAAACTACCCCTATGCATAGTCTATAAGCAAATAAATCCACAAACAGGCTGGAGTTGGTTCAGTCTTTTCGGCATAACCATAAACATAATAAAAAATAAATCAATATTGAGAATGAAATGCAAATTAAATTTCCAAACCTATTTAAGCCTGAACTGGGTGAGATAAAAATAATACCAGTGCAAATGGAACTCAAGGAACATTTAACTCCAGTCATATGTAAACCATAGAAGGTGCAGTTTGCACAAAGAACTAAAGTATAAAAAAACATTAAATAAACTCATGCAAAAGAAAATAATAAGTTCAACAGAAAACTCTGAGTGGTCCACACCAATTATTATAGTTAATAAATCAGACGGGAATATATAAATTTGTGAAGACTATAGAATAACAGTGAATACAAATCTTTGTAAATGTGCATACCCTGTTTCGAATGCATGAGAAATATTATCATTACTGCAAAAATCATTATTTTTCACCAAATTCGATCTCCATGCAGCTTTTCACCAGATGCCATTAAGTAAGGAAACTTCAAAAACATTAACAATTACAACTCAGAATTATTCAGATATAACCATCTTCCATTTGGAATCAGCATATCACCAAACATTTTTCAGTCAAAATTCGGCAGGTTACTCATTTGACTAGTGGGGGTAATTTCATATTTTGATGATATTCACTTTATAGTTAATTCTGAAGGAATATTCAGAGAGAGAATTATGCAAGTGTGTAGGAGTCTTGATGGTTTTGGAGTAACATTAAATGCTGACAAATGCATACGGAACTCCAGAAACCTTAAGTTTTTGGACACATAGTGACACAAGATGGGAAAGCCTCTGCACTGTACAAAATTAGAGCAGTAAATGTTGCACCCAGACCAAAAAATGCAAAACAACTTTTGGTATTTCTGGGAGATTAACTACTTTGAACCCTTCTTTAAAGGGAAAGCACATGTAGCTCAACCGCTATATAAACTCTTGAAAAAAATCAAAACTCTGAATGGTCAACAGATCAAGAGACAGCATTTGTGAAAATAATATCCCTATTAACAAAAGAAAAGTTGCTGATTCATTAAGATAGTAAATTGAAGATAGTATTGATAAAAATGCATCAAAGTATAAAATTGGAGCACTGTTGACTCATTCCACATATGAGGAAGAAAGACCAATAGCATATGGATCTAGAATCTTAACCAATGCAGAAATAAACTATAGTCAATTTGACAAGGAATCTTGGCCATAGTTTTTGAGAATTAAAGAAAAACCATCAATATGTGTATGGCTGACAATTTAGTCATAACTGACCACAAACCACTATTGGGATTATTGGCAAAGGTAAAACCATCCTTTGATCATCTTAGCCTATGCATGTTGTGCTAGATAACACTGCTTTCAGTTAATGACTATGACCTAAATTGTAAAAGGGACAGTTTAATACAACATGCAAATGCACTATCACTGATGCCAGAGACAAGTAAAATAAAAAGATAAATGTAGAGATCAACTACATAGACAATTGGAATTCACAGATAAATAGTAAAAAAGTAAGTAGACAAATAATGATCTAGGATATCAATTGCTTTAAAATGGATTAGTAAAGGTTGGCCCAATAAACGATCAAAGAACTTGCCACTGGATTTCTGGAATGCTTGTTTAGGCTTATCAGTCTGCAAATAATGCATATTAAATAGAGATAAAATCATAATACCCTCACTGGGCTGAAACCAGGTGCTTAAAATGCTGCACAATGCACACCCAGAACTTGTTCATGTATAAACACTTGCCAGAAGCTGTCTGGTGACCTAGGATAAATGAGAACATTAAGTCCTTCACAAAAAGTGCACAGTGTATCATAATCAAATGATTGATCAATGGTAAAAGAATATGGCTCATGGTCACTAGATAAAAATGCACGGGTACATGTCCACATGGACCATGCAAGTCCATTTATGGAATATACCTTCTTGATACTGGTAGATGCCTATTCCCATTCGGTAGAATACTGAATCATGAGAAATACTCAGGCCGAAGAGGTCATTCAAAATTTAAATGAAATATTTACAATACAAAGCCACCCGGAGACTCTCATCACAGATAACAGTTCTGGATTTACTTTGCAAACTTTAACGAATAATTAAAGACCAGAGGTGTTAAACACATCTGCTCACCACCATATCATCCTGAGAGCAATGGATTTGCCAAAAATCAGTAAACCAACTTAAACAAGCAGCATAAAAGGAAAATACAACAAAAATGCAGAAAACACTGCACTGCATATTATTATGCCAACACTTCACACCAAAAGCAGTGAGTGGAAAGTCACCAGCTGAACTATTGTTGAAACAGAGATTAAGAACAGAACTGACCCTGCTACTGCTAAAAACATGTACATGTGGGACAAAACAGAACATAAAACATTCATAGTAGAGAAAAAATGTGGATCAGAGATAGTCTACACAAAACATGAATAAAGGAAGAAATTGTGAACCTAACATTCAAATTTATAGTTGTGGTGAAAACAGAGGATAATGTAGTATACAAGTGACACATAAACTACATACACCCACCACAGTTCTCCAAGTTGGGAAAACAATAAACCCAGTAGAAATAAAAATCATTGAATCACCAGAGGCAAAATCAGAAATAGATAAACCACAAACTGGACAACCAGATACTCAAGAGGAACAAGTGGTAGATGATCATACAATATGACACTACAATAATTATTTGCTAGATATTTGTTTTAATATTATTAATACTTATAACAATAATAATCACTGGATTATTCATTGTTGCTAATGTAAATTGATTCATAATAAGTCTTATTTAATTGCATGTTAAAGAACTAGGCATACTGGATTACTAACTTGAAGGCTCATACCAAGGACTATCGGCTACTATTATAAATTAATTGCTGAAGTAGAGTGAACATTATCCAGTTCAGAGTCACATCATTTAGTTAATAGTAATGTGACCTGGTTAACTTCAGTAGTTAATCAAACCATGTAGATAAATACATAAGTATATAGATAATATTGCTGCTAGGTGAATTACAGACAAATAGATGAATAAGATGGATGCATAGTTTTAAAATAGTTAATCAATAGATGGATATAAAAGTCATTAATTATATACATATATGAAAAACAAAAAAACACAAGTTAAAAAACTTGCTAATGCTTGTATTTATGATAACAGATGGCGTTCTACCAAAAACACCATCAAGCGTAGTTTTCTGTTTACATAAACGTCAGAGCGAGTATTCACTATCTCTAACTTTAATTCCACTTTCAGATCATGATTTCAAGCTATTTGCTATCGTCAGTAAAAGACAGAAATAAGAAACTAGATCTAAACACAAGCTCTGAGCATTTATGAAAAAGTTTCTATACAGCTTGCAAGCGTGAATCTCTTAGACACATTAATGTCTTCAAACTCAGCAAAGCAAGCCAGATAGCTACATGGGTCTGATCTCAGTTCAGCATCACCACATAGTAGAAGCCTCTGCAATATACATCATTGCAAGAAAGACCTCAAAGGTACAATTATGAAAAACAAAAAAACACAAGTTAAAAACTTGCTAACGCTTGTATTTATGATAACAGATGGCATTCTACCAAAAACACTGCCAAGCATAGTTTTCTGTTTACATAAACATCAGAGCAAGTATTCACTATCTCTAACTTTAATTCCACTTACAGATCATGATTTCAAGCTATTTGCTATCGTCAGTGAAAGACAGAAATAAGAAACTAGATCTAAACACAAACTCTGAGCATTTATAAAACAGTTTCTATTCAGCTTGCAAGTGTGAATCTCTTAGACACGTTAATGTCTTCAAACTCAGCATAGCAAGCCAGATAGCTACATGGATCTGATCTCAGTTCAGCATCACCACATAGTAGAAGCCTCTGCAATATACATCATTGCAAGAAAGACCTCAAAGGTACATTTATGAAAAACAAAAAAAAAACAGAAGTTAAAAAACTTGCTAATGCTTGTATTTATGATAACAGATGGCGTTCTACCAAAAATACCATCAAGTGTAGTTTACTGTTTACATAAATGTCAGAGTGAGTATTCACTATCTCTAACTTTAATTCCACTTTCAGATCATGATTCCAAGCTATTTGCTATCGTCAGTGAAAGACAGAAATAAGAAACTAGATCTAAACACAAACTCTGAGCATTTATGAAACAGTTTCTATTCAACTTGCAAGCGTGAATCTCTTAGACATGTTAATGTCTTCAAATTCAGCTTAGAAAGCCAGATAGCTACATGGGTCTGATCTCAGTTCAGCATTACCACATAGTTGAAGCCTCTGCAATATACATCATTGCAAGAAAGACCTCAAAGGTACATTTATGAAAACAAAAAAACACAAGTACCTTTGAGGTCTTTCTTGCAATGATGTATGTTGCAGAGGCTTCTATTATGTGGTGATGCTGAACTGAGATCAGACCCATGTAGCTATCTGGCTTGCTATGCTGAGTTTGAAGACATTAACATGTCTAAGAGATTCACGCTTGCAAGCTGAATAGAAACTGTTTCATAAATGCTCAGAGTTTGTGTTTAGATCTAGTTTCTTATTCCTGTCTTTCACTGACGATAGCAATAGCTTGAAATCATGATCTGAAAGTGGAATTAAAGTTAGAGATAGTGAATACTTGCTCTGACATTTATGTAAACAGAAAACTACGCTTGATGGTGTTTCTGGTAGAATGCCATCTGTTATCATAAATACAAGTGTTAGCAAGTTTTTTAACTTGTGTTTTTTTTGTTTTTCATAAATGTACCTTTGAGGTCTTTCTTGCAATGATGTATATTGCATAGGCTTCTTCTATGTGGTGATGCTGAACTGAGATCAGGCCCATGTAGCTATCTGGCTTGCTAAGCTGAGTTTGAAGACATTAACATGTCTAAGAGATTCAAGCTTGCAAGCTGAATAGAAACTGTTTCATAAATGCTCAGAGTTTGTGTTTAGATCTAGTTTCTTATTCCTGTCTTTCACTGATGATAGCAAATAGCTTGAAATCATGATCTGAAAGTGGAATTAAAGTTAGAGATAGTGAATACTCGCTCTGACATTTATGTAAACAGAAAACTACGCTTGATGGTGTTTTTGGCAGAACGCCATCTGTTATCATATATACATTTTAAAATTGATCAGAGTTTGTGTTTAGATCTAGTTTCTTATTCCTGTCTTTCACTGATGATAGCAAATAGCTTGAAATCATGATCTGAAAGTGAAATTAAAGTTAGAGTTAGTGAATACTCGCTCTTGACGTTTATGTAAACAGAAAACTATGCTTGATGGTGTTTTTGGCAGAATGCCATCTGTTATCATATATACATTTTAAAACTGATGGTTGATTAAATAAATTAATTAATTAATATAAAAACATATAAATAGAGATGGATGTATTGATAGATAGCTGTATAAATTAACAGTTGGATAATCAAATGGATAGGTAGATAAATAGATAGATGTAAAAATATTATTATTATTAATATAAAACTTAATATGATTACTAGCTAAATGTAGCAGAAGCAAACATTTTCTGATTCAAGGTTTCCAGTTATATGTAATGCAATTAAAATATCTCAAGTTGTAATAAATGACACATATGTATTACATTTCTAATCTTTTTTTTGTTTCAATTCTACAATCTTATATGCCATAAAAATAATGTTTTCTATTAATTTATAATTATTTGATTATGACATTTTGAAATATCAAGTAACCACTTTTTTAATTTAATCTTTTGATCTCACTGTTAAAAGATAATGGCAAATATTATATTGGTTACAGCTTGAACACTGTATCAAAACAACATTGGCAAAATATTAACTAAGTATTTTGGGGTAAGAAACATGCATATAATATAAATTAAATAAGTTTCATTGCAATAATTGACAGTATTTTTGGTTAATAGGTAGTCTCATATTTTCAGATAAAGGTTAGAGCAAGTATATAAAAAGTTATAATTATTAAAATTTTGTTTTGTATCTCAATGTGAGAAGATGTTGTTTATTTCATTATCCAGAATATCTACTGCACAATATTTTGTACGATCAATGTCATTTTTTAATGAGTAAGATATATCAGCTGTTCTTTCTGAAGCTCATTACTTACTATTCTTAGGACTCTTTGATTATTTCTGGATGAATCAAAATGATATTTCTTTATAATGATAACACACATTAAATGCTTTTAAAAATAATTTGCAACATATTTAAAGCTTTATGTATGAATTTTTTTTTTCCTACAATACAGGCTTTTTCATACCTGCTCTCTAATATGTAATATATATTGGGTTTGAACTCAGACATTCACATGATCCTCAACTATCCACACTATCTCATACTGCTGACACACATGATCACACACATTTTTCCAATATTTGTACTGATTTTTCCAATCTGGTGTTGGGCTTGAATACGTTAAGTTCTCTATTGTTATAAATCAAGTAATTTTATATTATTCTACTATAAACAATTTTAAACATATATCTACTAATAGAATTAATTACAAGATTTATTAGCTTTCCATTCTTAAATATATTATTTCAAAACTACTTTTTTTGGTGTAAAGCCAGATAACAATGACTTCCTTAACAAAATACAGGCAGTCTCCTAGGCATTTGGACTTTATATCTCTATCTATGCAAATACTTTTATGTATACTTAGTGCTATATACTATATAAAAAAATGGGCATTCAAATTGTACATCATTTTAGTACTTTAATAATTAAAACATTCCTTTTAGTAATTAATGCTCCAAATGTGCAGTCTCTGATTAAAAAAAAAAAAAAAAAAACTATTTACCTACATTCGTAATTGATTTTTTTCTAAAGAAAGATAAACTTTGGAATTTAGAAAATAATTAAAAGTATATTTTAGAAAACAATAAAACATATAAAATACAATAAATCTTCCCATCTCTCTGACATTAAATACTTTTATTTTTAGTATTGTCACAAACTGTTTTTAACAGGATCATCTTGTTTAGCACTTGTTTTTAAAAGTAGTGTGTGCATGATTACATTACATGTATACTGAATATATTTCTGTTTTGGTGATTTTGTTTTCATTTTTATTAACTAAAAACATGAGTGAAAACCAAAAAAAAAAAACAGTGGTGTTGATAGAACTAAAAAGAAATCAATGTCTCATAAACCTCAAGAGAAAATGGATATAGTAATTAGACGTTCTAAAAATGGTTACTCTTTTACTTCAATTGCATATTCATGTAATTTAAACTGATCAACAATATATTTGGAAAAACAAAAACAAAATTAAGAAATATGTTAAAAATTGTAAAAAATATTTTTTCAAAGATTGTTTCAAAATGACAGGGCAGAGTAATGTATGAATTGGAGTTATCATTGGCTTTATGGAGTGAAGATCAACATCAAAAAGGCATCCCAGTGAGTTTATCGATTATTCAAGCTAAAGCTCTTAGTTCGCTCTTAGTTTGCATGAAGATTGAAAGAAAGAATTAAAAGAAGACTCTGCAGATGAATTTGAACCAAGCAATGACTAGTTTCACAAACTAAAATGAAATATTCTTTAGGTAATATTAAATGTATGATAGGGACTAGTACATTTCACTTTCCCTAATATCATTAAAGATGGAGCTTATTTTCCATGCCTAGTCTTCAATGTAGATGAGACAGGATTATTTTAGAAAAAGATGCCTATATATATATATCAAAAGAAGAATCAGTTGCACCTGGGAATAAACATTCTAAAAACAGATTAACACTGCTTCTTCAAGGTAATTTCACTTGTGATTTTAAATTGAAGCCAATGCTAATGTATCAGACCGAAATCCTATAGCATTGAAAGGACAAGATAAAATAATGCTTTCAGTCATTTAATAATCAAATATTAAAGCCTGGGCTACTGCACAGCTTTTTCAAGATTCGCTTTCACATCATTTTGTGCTTTCTGTTAGACAATATTGTAGTGAAAATAATTTACCATTTAAAACACTATTTCTCTTAGATAAATGTCATAGGAATCCAAAATCCCTGCAAAATTTATATCTGGAAGGTAATTTGAGTTTATCCCTTTTAATACCACAAGTAAAATACAACCTATGAACCAAAATCTGATAACTGCTTTTAAACAGTTTTATATGAGAAGATTAGTGACTCAATCAATCAAGGCAATTGACAAGGAAGTACTTATAAAGAGATTTTTGAAAAAGTTATAATATATGGAATGCAATAAATATTATTGAGGGTGCATGGGAGAAATAAGAGAGGCAACAATGAAAGGTTGTTGGGAAAAATATATCCACAAATGATGAATGCTTCTATGGACCTTGAAGAAACACCTGAAAATATCACAACTGAAATAGTCAATATAATGAATGAATGAATTAAATTTAGACATCATTGATAAACATATTGATAAGTTAATGCAATCTTATTCAGAACCTCTGTCAAATGAAGACTTGATTAAACTACAAGAGATGAATGAAATATAAAATGAAGAAGAAACTGATAATGAACTTATTGTTAAGAGTTTGATAATCAAGAATATGAATAAAGTCTTTATGCATCTTGAGAAATTTTTGACCATCATGAAAGAATGTGATTCCAATGGAGAGTGTATATCTCATGTAAAAGGGTAATAGAAAAAAGACACAGAATGTTACAGAATTCTTTATCAAGAGAAGAAAAAATACAATTTAATTAACTCTTGATAAATTTGTCAAAATATAATATATATATATATATATATATATATATATATTCATATATATATATATATATATATATATAAACAAAATTTCAGATACTAATCAATAAAAAATAAATATGTATTTTGAAAATCCTTTTTGATGTTTTTTTTTTTACATATCTTTACTTTCAAACAATTTTAACTTCCAACCACACTTCAGGAACTAATTAAGTTTGTAACTAGGGGGATGCCTATACATTTAAATTATCTTAATTTTAGGTGTAATTGGTTAGTGGTTTTACTGATTTATAAATAATTTTATGTATAATATGTATATATAACAATCTGACATACGTTTTTTTTCTTTTTATTTCCTTGAATTATACTCATTTGAATATAAACTTAATATTTAATGAAGTTAATAAATTTATGATTTGTAACGATAAAATATAAATAAATTATTATTTAAAAAGTTAAAATATAATTTAAATAAGTCTTATTTAAATAACTATATATTAAATAACTTTTCTTAAAATGTATTTAAATCAATTTTAAAAGCCATTATTTGTTAAAGAAACTTATAGAAAAAAAATCATTTAATTAATTCTACTTTTTTTTTTTTTTTGGAATATTAAAAAATTATGCAAAACTTTTAAACTCTTTTAGCACATCTGCTTCAATGTAAAAAAAATGCATTTTTTTTTATTTGTGTGTATGAAAATCCTTAATATAATTATTTCTAATGTCACCAATTGCTAAAAATAAATCCAATAATGTAGATACCAATTATTACAGTTATTAAAATGTTGCATTTAATTAGTCAAAGATTTGTACAAAATGTAATAAAATAAGATTACAAATATATACAAAGCAACAAATATATGTATACTTGTTTGTAATTCATGGTTTCTATACAATAATAAATTTAAGTAAATCAATAAAGAAAATTCTAAAAATATTTTAATACAATTATAATGCATATATTATAATATTGCCTTTAATTTATTACATTTTATTGGTGGTGTTATCATATGACATTTACATGTTTCTACTATCTTCAAAGTTAATTTGTAGTACCTATAACTTAGTCATATAAAACATTAGTGTAACAACGAATTATTTCAAAAGTCAAAAGTCGAATGACATAAAATAATGTCAAAATGAATGTTAATACAAAATGTATTCAAACCTATATTCCAACACATAATCTTAAATTATTGCAGAATTTTATAATAAAAAAATAGAAAAAAATATTTGATATTAGAATTGTGAAACTGGTTACACATTATATAATCTCTACTTATACATTATTTTTAACTAGAAAATGTCTTCCCCCTATTTTAATCCTGTCATAAAGTGTAAACCTGTGTAATCAATAGATATCAAATGGACAGCATTAAATATGGTTTATTGAAGATTTTCATTTGTAATTTTTTGAATTCTCAAGCTCATCATAGGTAGTAGTACTTGAATAAGAGAAATAGATTTGATTTTTAAGAAATAGGTAATCTTTAGCCAGTCATTATTAGTTAGTTATATAAATTTAATAAGGAATAACTACATATGAGAAAGTGGCATGTGTTTATAAATTCAAAACACTAAATTATAAGCATTGCAGATGGATGTTCTAATGTCTGTAGTATAATTCCATGTATTTTACTTGAAAATCAATACAGTTGCAATTTAGAAATATTATTTAAATTAAATTATAACAGACTTGAGCAAAGACATACAAACTCCTCTCAGCCATCTGCTCTATCTCATAGAACTGATACCTGTGATCACACATCTGTGAAAATGCTAATCTATAATATACACATTTTGTGCTGAACCAGCACTCATTATTTGGTCTATATAATCATCTCTCACACCTATATATAATCAGTGGTTAATTTATCTTAAGTAGAAAATTTTCAAATATTATCTATTCTACCCTCCAACTCTTTACTCATCTATATCAATATAAACATAGCAATGATAATATATGTGTGTGGAAGAAGCTGATGTGGACGAACTGATGGCTTCTGGTTCAGGATGAAATATGTATATTTGATATCATTTTTCTATGTAAGTGGTCATGTGTATCAGCTGTATGAGCGTGTAAGTCTGAGTTCAAGACTCTTATAATTTACATCTAAAACTCCAAGTATATAAATTACCCTTGTATTCAATCAAATGTTATTTAAATTAATAAAACAATTCTCATACAACATCTTTATGCACTTTTAAGAGCATGTTTTTGCCAAATTTCATGACACCAGGAATAAATACTAAGGGAAGTGAAGTAAATCCCAAATTTTTTATATGTAATTTGTTTTATTTAATCTATTTATTTATTTTGAAAATAAATTATCTTAATATTATACAAAAATATTGTGCTGAAAATATAATATATTTAAAAGCACTATTAAAGAATAAACTGTGATTTTTGTACTAAAAGTTATTCATTATGATTATTCATCTTTAATAGATTTTCTTCACACATAATTAAGATTTCAACACAGTGTTTCCTATTTAGTTATAATATTTTAAGTAATTTTATTTCCTTTTGTCAGTAGTATAATATATTGAATTATGTTTTTTTTTTTAAATGTAGGTGAATTACCATATTCTCTAATATGTATTTTTTGAGAGTAACTTTTTTTGTTTCTTTTACAACTCCATTCTTTTTTATAACATCTGCTTTATGAATTGTTTGTATTCAGCCGTAATAATATTTTTATCACATATTATTAATTTTTAATAGGACATATTATTGATTGCAATCATAAATACATTTTTAACATTATTTTTATAACTATCCTTAAATGTATGTGAAGACTACATTTAATTAACACTTCACATTGACTTTTCAATTTTTTACATGAGATTTTACATACTTATACCAAAATATTATTGATCAATTTTTCACATAATGCAATTCTCAAAAATAGTGCATTTATATGCTATATTTTTTAATTAAACTTCTCTAGTTTTCATCTCATGATTTCAGTATCATTTTGTTTAATTTATACTCTAATAATTATTTAAGACCAAGAAAGAAAGAAATAATGAACTTTTTATATACCCTATGTTAGTCTTAATGAGTATCTAAACATAGTAGAATGAAGTTATAGTGGTCGGTCTTTAAATTGAAAGTCATATATATATATATATATATATATATAAATTGGAAGTCAAATATATATATATATATATATTGTAACAGTCAAGTTTGTATATTCGCATAACAGAATTCAGAATCCAAGCAAAAGAGACTGAAGCTGACCAGACTAGGACTGTGACATCCCAAGTCCGACCATACTTCAACTCGTAAGCCAGGATTCCAAGACTCAAGACCCTACAAATGACCACCTTGAAATTACACATAGTATACCTCTTTCCACACAGCCGACATAGGTCACGGAGACGCAATAAGACTCTGATAATTAAAAGAGGGGTTCTTAATTGACTAAAATATATCACTAATTTAACTTAACTTAATGCTTAGTTTTCACATATGTAGAATATAAATAATAATTAGAATTGGATTGAATTAGGTCAATAACAAGACAGAGAACGAAATACATTAAACTAATTATACATTTATTTACAATTCTTATATCTATCACTTATTTACAATTGGAATGACAATAATGTGCAGCATTTCAGTGTAGAATGTACGCAAACATTGGGTAATTCAAAATAGCTTTACATAAGTAATAATTAAATTTTCATAGATGGGTTTCACATGTGCCAATCTTATGAATTACTTTACAATTAATACATAATCAATCACTATGTTATGTCTATAAATCTAGTTAAATCAAATCCTATTACATTTGTGGCTGTTATATAAATAATTATATTGAACTTTGATCATGAATTCTTTTACTAAAATACAATCAGACTTAATAACGAGCACATAAACCAGCTCAAGTAACGATCGATCGAACATGGCTTTTCGAGAGAAAATTTCAGAATGCTGAAAGCACTATGTTAAGGTGGGAGAGTTGGCTGAAATAAGATTTTACCAATGCACTATGGCACAGGTAAACAATAATAGAAAAAGTCACTCTGTGAATGGATGAAATAACTTCAGGGTTCTTGCGACAAACGCCGGTACCCTGTAACCGATCGCAATGCTGCGTAAAAAGGAACATTGTGTTCAGGAATGGTGGGGGACTTACGTGCTAACCTGGCCTTGGCTCAGTCTTCGCTACTGCTCTATCCTATAAAAGATGTGCTGGAAATGTTGTGGCTCCATCTTGATTTACGTATATTACATATAGCAGCAAAATGAGAATAATTTTATAAAATAATATATCACATCCACCAAGCAAAGAATAGTATATTTCATACTAGGAAATATGGGACAATAGCATATTAGCTTTATAAAATTAGGACCAACTCTTATGTAGCCTGATAATAAATGTCTATGCTACTAAAGGGAATATTATTACATCTGAACTTTGACATGCTCGATCTATTAAGTTACTTATAGATAATAAATATTTAAGGAGGGAAAGTATATTTCTATGGACTTAAGAAATTTAATGACAAATATACTTATAAATGCAATCAAGGCTAAATTTAATTCTTTACTATAAAGTTAAGTTTTTAAATGGTTGATTTTTAAAAAGCCACATTTCACATATTAAATCATTTAAATAATAATAAAAAAATAGGATTTCGAAACAGCGCAGAGAGTTGATGCTATAAACAAATTACATGAAGATTTTCAAATAATATCTTCTTAAAAACATGAAATTAAGTGTCCACTGTTTCGAAATATTGGCATATAAAATGTAATAAGCATTTAAAATAAGCAAAGAAATATAGACACAACCGCAGTGATATAACTTTAAACTAAATAATTTACTTTGAAGTGAATGGAAAATATAAATAAGTCAGATTATTTAAACTTTAACAACATTAAATTTTGATAGCAATTGACATATTTAAAATATTAAATGGATTTAAGTTTTGATTATATTTAGTTTTATAATTATTTTAAAAAGAGAGTTAGCTAACTTATACAGATATATTTACACAGATCTCTGCGATTTAAAAAATAAAACGGTGCCGGTATTATTTATCTGGACTGCAAGTTCTTGGCTGTATGTTTGGTGAGTTTGACAGGGCATCTGATAGCATCATCTTTTCCATTGTGTGAAGCTTCTCTCTTCTACAGGCATGATGGTGATTCAGGTATTTTGATGAGAGAAACCCCCATTCTCCCCGTGGAGTAACAGTAACAAAATGCCTGCTTTCAGCCGGACATATTAAACATTAACAATTGTGAAGGATGGCTGCAATTCTGTCTAAAAATATGGCTGGCTTTCTCCTTGTTAAAAATACAGAGTATTTATATCTTTTCCTTATCATAATCTATCGCCTCAAGACTCACTAAACTCAGGAATTTAATTAAATATTTTTCAATTTATAATCCAGATTTTTAAAATCTTAGATAACTTATATTAGAAACATTCCATAAGCTATTATTATAATTAAGATTTTTCGTTGCAAACAATTGTCCAATTTAGATTTTAAATAACTTAATCTTATCTAAGGAGATTTTAATTAGTAAATTTTGAACTAGTTTTACTTTTTATGGATTCCATGTGTAGTCATTAATGACACTTGTTTACAAACAGAAATCTTTTTAATTATTTGACCAGCTTTTATTTTTAATCTTACATATAATAGAAACTCTTTTTATTTAAAAAACAACTTTTTAACATTTTTTTAAAACGCATACCTTTTTTACATATTTATTTAAAATAATTTACAAACTTATTTTGATATAGCTTTTAAATATATTTTCGAGAAACTTTTTCCCTGAAATATATTTAAAACAAGAAATATTTTACCAATTTTTAAAGACACTTAATATTATTTGTAGATAACGGCTTTTACATATTTTAAAATCATGTCTTTCTTCTATATAGCACAGATTATATATCCACATATGAAATTACAATATTAAACAACAAAATTAATAATTTACTCTTAACTTAAATAATATAACGAACATTTTTAGAAATATTAAGTAAATTTAGTACGCTATAATTTTCCTAATCCTATCTAATTATAGCGTTGGTTCGCACGTAAATATATAATACTGTTTAGACAGACATGAGCGAATTTTAAATTTATTAACATTTAAATAGCTTCGAACTTAGCACAGATGAGTGTGTCATTACGTTTGATGATGAAATGATAGGGGCTTCGAAAGTTATCGTTTCAATATGTATATATATATATATATATATTGTGCCCTTTTGTATGGGTCTCCATAAATTGTTGTATCCATTTATTTAAAAATTTTAAATTTAAGATATATTTAGCTATATGATTTTAATTGTATTTATAATAATCTTTTTAAAAAAGTGTAATTAAAGTAATTCATGAGTGTTTGATATGTAAAAATTGTGCTGATGTTTGAGAGAGACATTTCAATGGGAATGATAATAGTATATGGTTGGGAAAACTGGCCATAAGCAATACTGCATTAATAAATTTAATAAATAAATGTTTAAAGTTAAAGTTTTAAAAGACAAGTTAAAATTAAATGCATATATTTATTGTTGATAAAAATTAATATTTAATAAATGAATATAAATATTTTAATTATTAGTAATACATAATAGAAGATTAATATTTGATTTTAATAATATCGAATTATTATTTTAAAAGTTGTTAGAAGATATTATTTATTTTAAAAATATGTATTTTAAAAATGTATTGTTAGTTTATTTTTAGATTATTACAAGCGCCTGTAGCTTTGTTGTAAAAAACAGATGTTAATTAAAATACGTACACACATGCTTGGAAGTTTTTTAGTAAAGTTGCAAAGCTATTTTAAAATTCTGTTATAAAATTTATAAATATTATATTGGTTATCATGAAATAAAAATAAAGATAATTAATGTGAAATATTAAATCTGATTTTTAAAATACTGTTTAAAAAACATAACGAATAAAAATAGACTCAGTTTGTTTATAAAAATAATTTTATAAAAGTTAAACGTAAAAGTTAAGTAAGAAAGTATATTTTTAAAAAAATGTTTAATGGATTTAAATAAACGATGAATATTGATTTAAGAATTTAATAATGTGATAAATAATAAATATTAAATAAGTCATTATTTATTTTTAATTCTGTCTTGTTGGTGAAATATGTAAATAAGCTAGCAAGTCAATTGTTTAATTCACCAATCAAGTGGGAGTTTTCTTCCGGTATAAAACCAAGGTTCAATTGTTAGGAGGTGACTTGTGATTGAAATTCTTAAAGTAAAAGGTGCTATTAAAAATAGCTAAGTGATTATAGATGCTCTTAAAATCGTTTTAAAATTATAAGAGAGTAGTTTGTTTTTTTTTTAAAATAATTTATAAAAGTTACTGATGAATATGCAGTGTTAATTTATTGTAGTTCCCTATTGATCGTTTCCTATTAATGCTCAATTTACTATCAAATAATCATGAGGACATCATATAAGGATAAAATGTATTGGAGACTTTATACTGAAAATTTAACAAACGCTGGATTGACGAGGAGAGTCATTAGATGCCTAATAGTAATACGTTGGACTTTGTATAAATTTAAAAGCTAATGATAGTTGATTTTTATAAATCAGATATTTAAAAAATGAAAAATACTTCTTTATGAAGCAAGTATTTATAAATTATAAATCTAAGTATATAACTTAGTAAAGATAAATAACAAGGATTATATAAATGTTTGCCTTGTTAAGTCTTTATGGTATAAAAGACTAAATTCTGACAATTTTAAAAGGCAAATAGATTGAAGATTTAATAAGTAAAGAAATACTTATAAGTAAAATTATGATATTATTAGAGTCTAAACGCTGGTCGTACAAAAGACTTTAAAAGTAATCTTACCTAAATATCTGTTACGGAATGCGCAAATAAATCTACGTGGATATCCCAAATCAAATCAATTAAAATAATTAAACCAGAACTTTGTAAATTATAGACTAACGCTAAAAATAATAACTTTTAAATAATTTTTTTTTTTTTTTCATCTTTAAAAGAAATGAACCTGGATCCTATAAACTATTTTAATTTTATTTTTGTTTTATGGTGGAACTAACTTTGACTTTTATTTTATTTTTTTTAAAAAGAACGTTTTCATTTTTATCATAAAAACTTTTAAAGAACACGTGATGTACCGGAAAAGGAAGTAATGTTTAGTGAAAATTTGTGCCTAGGAAAAAGAACAATGGCAACTGGATGAAAACACCGTTGGATGTTATGTAACATTTTATTTATTAACTAACATAAATATTTCATTAATTATTGATTTATTAAAGATAGGAAAGGTACATTTACATTTTTTTTAATAGTAACTAAATACTAATATAACTTTTGTTGCATAAAGTTTATTTTATAATTATACAACACGTAATATTTTAAAGAATAATTGTTGAGTGTAAATGTGAAATTACTTTGTAAAACTGGAATCCTGGAGGACATCGTGACGGTCTGTACATTGAAGTGTTATTTATGGTAAAAATTATGTAATGATAATAATAATTTGTTGTATTTACTATGTTTTCTTTAGATCAACCAAATGTTATATGATTATTGAATGAATGTATTAATGTTTAAATAATATACACGCATAACAGTAATAATAGCAGTTTTATTTTAATATGCATATTTTTAATTGATGATATAAATTTAGTATAACGTAATATGAAAACTTAGAAATAATTATATGATTCTTTCGTGAATGAATTTCAACGTTTTTGTTCCAATATTAAAAATTAGATTTATTATACTAGTGTAAGTTATTTATTTTTTTTCTTTTAAGTTAGTAAGAAGTATATAAGGTCTATATTTTATTTTATTTTTATTAGATGAGTTACGTTAATTTTACATAGAAATTTATATTTTTTGATTGAAGGCTTATTGTAAATAGATGATGAGGTATAGGAGAGTTTAGATCGTTATTATGTTTGTTTTAAAGTTGGTCATTTGTTTTTTTACTGAAATTAAATAGGGTTTAAATGACTTTTGTAGGTAGTAATTTTTAAAGGAATAGGAATAATAAGTAAAGAAAAGTAATGATTTAAAATGGCAAAGAATCATAGAATTTTGTTTAACATTATACTTTATAAAAGTTGAAATTATTAAATAATTTTAAAATATTATTTTTTTAAAAAAATACATATACGTACTGCATATTTTAATAAGACAAGTAGTATGACATTATATCGGAATGAAATAAACATTGATAGTCAATAATTGTTATTATACTACAAAGTTATATCAGTTGATACATTAATTAATATTTGAGTCATACTGATAATAAATGTAATACAGCCTTATACATTATAATATAAATAACAGTAGGACTTAAGTGAAATAACATTTAAATTATTAAAGTTAGTTTATTTGCATACATGCTATACGAATGATATCTTACATAAAATCTTTTCTTATATTAATTGATAATAAGTAATGTTTATGTAAATTAAAGTCATAAACTTAATTGAATTTTATTAATAAAACATTTTCTGAAAATGTATAAATTATCTACTTATAGTTATGGAAATAATAACAGTGTAAAAATCTTGTATTATTATTTTTCTTATTTTTTTTTTTTATTTTTTTTCTTTAGTTCCATTTAAATGTAAATAGTGTAAATAAATTATTTGTTAAAGTTAATGTAAATAAAATTTGTTAAGTTGTTTAAAAGATGTGTTGAATTCATTATTTTACACCACAGCATCTGACAGCAGATAATTTGAATGTACATAATATTTGCACAATATGAATTTACTATTTTATTATTTGAGAAAGAAACACAATATTTTCTTAATATAATTTATAGAAATTGATTGACATTAACATATGATATTACAATGGTCATAAAGTAATTATAATGCACAATATAAAAGTATAAGATTATTTATTGCCACAAATTGTTGAATTATAAGATTTTGGTTTATTTTAAAATTAAGATACTATATGGAAATGAAAGACATGTATATGATTTACTTATTTTCTTAATGATTAAAAGAATAACCCAATAGATAAGATTAAGATATACCCTAAAGATTATTATTGTTAGTGATTATTATTAGAATAAGTTAGGTGTATTTAGGTTTGATATTAAATCCCTTATCATTCTTATCTACATGAATTATGATTACTTTAGGATAATTAGAAGAACCTGAGATCATTTTAATTATATTTCCTTAACAATAGATTGAGATTTATTTATCTATTATAATTATAGATAATTCATTTATAAAAGCCATAGGAATGTTGTAGAGTTAGTAATAAGATAATAAAGAGGTAATAGTATTCTTATGCCATTGAGACAGTGTCTTGGAGAGACATTGACTCAATGTAAATCTGATTATCAATTGTAACTTCACTTCACAGTCTCATAATTTTATTAAATATTTATTTAATTAGTATATAATATTGAACTAAATTATTTTTGATAAGTTTGTAATAAATCTGATAAGTTATAATATTATAAAAATATATTAAAGATAGTTGTACATATTTTAGCCGAGCATAATAATTTGATTGAGCTAGTCATATTTTAAATTATATCATATATCGAGAAGTGAGGGTACAATATATATATATATATATATATATATATATATATATATATAAATAATATATTTCTAGAATACTGGGATAGTTATCGTTTCAATATATATATATATATCCCAGTATTCTAAAAATATATAGACTTTTATATTCATTAATATTTCAAAAGGTTGTGAAATAAAGTCAGATTTTAAGGCAGCACATAATTTTTATATAAATAAAAAAACGTTTTTATCATCAGAAAGTGTATTATAGCACTCTCCTTACATTTAGTATTGTACATGATCATTTAATATCAATTTGATAACCCAAAGTCATGCTCCATATCTTAAGAAAGTGAAGAAGAAATTGTTTCCATGATTAGATAACTTTATAAGTTGATCAATAGTATAGACAAGATAAATTTTTGATTATAGTGACTGGAGTATGGAACAAAGAAAATACCATTGATCAATATAAATTTAATAGCAGAATTAAATAAGAGAATGACAAGGAAGTTTATGCACAAGTCTCAAATTATTTATACTAATGAAATCAATAATGAAATATTTTAATTTTAATAACAAAATATAATCAGTAATAGGTTGTAGAAAAATCATGATTTGTATAAATAATTATTGTCTGATGTTTGAAAGAAATCTTCAAACATTTCAAAATTTTACATAGAAAACTAATAATATATCTTTTATTTTAAAGAAATAACATTGGAAAGCAATTTGATGTTTTAAAATAATTAATTATAAAAATATGTAAATGGATGTAAGTGAAATAATTAAATAATAATTTAAATAAAAAAAAACTAATAAAAATCACAATGCAGTAGTCAAAAAAAGATATAATTTAAATGAAAAAAAATATAAAGAGAAACTAAAATCAAAATGAAAATAGCAAAGATAAAGAGCAATTAATAATAATACGTTAAAGTAGAAACAAGCTTGTACAAATATGAATTATTTTTCAGGATATTTGTGTGATTAAAAAGTGTTTAATATTTAAATAGTTTTTTCTGAAAGTTACATGAATAGTTTGTAAAATATTAGATATTAAATAAAATTATATACCACAAAATCATCAACAAGTTGTTATGAGGGACTTTGCATAAACAAAGCACCAATAATGGAAAATAAGTTCAGATCTGCTTTATTACTTATAAAATATTATTAACATTAAAATTGATAAAAAAATTCAGAAATTGTTTAGATAATTGAAACATAATTAATTAAAATAATTTTCAAATTATGCCTATTAATCTGGTAAACTACTTAATAGTCTACATAATAGACAATTAACATCATATGCTAACTACCATGCTCTTTCTCAAATACTATAATGTAACGAGTAAATTTGTGTGTGATGCCCGAGAGCATTTTTTTTTTTGCAACAGGGTAAATTACACTAGTTTTTAATTATTATTTTATTGAAATCGAATTTTCCCAATTCTAATAATTATGCACACAGAGAGCGTACCAATAGCTCAAACAAGCTTTTAATTAATAAGTGCGGTATGAGAAAATATTTAAAATCTCTACCGAGAACACTCTCATCTCCAGACCAACTGGTTTTGAGCTTATGGCTCACGTCAATGGAGAGCTAGAATATTCAGACATTAAAATCTCTACCCAGAACACTCTCATCTCCAGATCAACTGTTTTCGAGATTATGGCTCATGTCAGTGGAGAGCTAAAATATTCTAGTGTCTGAATATTCTAGCTCTCCATTGACGTGAGCCATAAGCTCAAAACCAGTTGGTCTGGAGATGAGAGTGTTTTCGGTAGAGATTTTAAATATTTTCTCATACCGCACTTATTAATTAAAAGCTTGTTTGAGCTATTGGTATGCTCTCTGTGTGCATTTTTGTAACTACAAGCTTATTAAAAGTAACGTCACATTATATATGACTTGCTTTTTTAATTGTTCTAATAATTATATTTAATAATTAAATTATTGTACTAGGCATTTTCCTATGGAAATCAATCCTGATCATCAATGATTAGATTACTAATCCAGCCAGATGTACAGGCACCATTTTTGTAATGTGGTAATCTGTCATTGTTGGGGGAATAACCAATATAATCTGAATAAAATCTAATCTAGCTCAATCCGTGTCGCCATTGGGTAATGCACTATCATAATACGCTAATAATCTTTACTAAAAGCTATTATGTTCAAACTATATGTAAAACGAAATAAAACAATGAGATTTTCTGCTTCAGTCATCAACAAATTCTATTACACTTACAAAGTAATCTGTAATAAGAAGTAAAATTGTAAATCATTGCCGTAAACAATGATGTGTGCTTGAGATATCTATTCAATTGATAATTGAATAAAAACTAAATTCGACATGCTCTATTAATTTAATATTTTTTTAGCATTCAAATTTATCTTAATACTTGATGATATTTTATTTTATTTAAATAGATTAGTTTCTAAAATAATTATAAGTACATTTTTGGGAAACGTTTTATAAATGTATACACTATTTCAAATATTTAAACAAAATAAACCTTTACTCAATTTTATATTTATTTCAATAAAACGTTAAATATAATATAAATATTTCATTCTATCTTACAGTAGAGAGATAAGCAATTATTGCTACATTTATATTCTAAAATGAAATACTCGATTACCCAATCACTTTATATAAAAGTATACTCTATTTTTCCATTGGATATTTATTGAATTACCATCGCTTATATTATCCACTATCAATTATCCAAACCAACGATAATATTCGGTTAAGTTAATTAATGAGATTTATAATCTCCTCTTCAAAGAAATTTTAAAAAAGGCAAATAAGATAGGTCATTCTGAATAATGACAGAACACAATCGCTTAAGATTTTATAACCCGAAAATATAAACAAATAAATAATCAACACTAAGCTAATGAAATGATATTACCAATAATTTTGCTTCAAATAAATAAACAAATATTTGAATGAATTAATACATATTAAATATCATATGTAATAAGATAAAAAAATGATGTATAAAACATACCATATTTTATATTTCAGTTCACTTACCAATGTGGGTTTGAACTTGGATCAAATTTTATGTAACAAAATCATTTAATGCAATCAAAAGAAAGAGTTAAAAAGGTTTGTAGCATTTAAATCAATTCAATTATTGGATTAAATTTAAAAAAATAAACATTGGTAACATTAATAACAAAATAGAACAGAAGATTAATCGATGTTTGTAAATAATTGAAATTAATAAAACTGATAAGATTTATGGTGTAACTTTAAAATGTGTTGTGAAACAATAATGACTTGAATATATTAAGAAATGAATGGAAGAAGAGATTTGAATGTCTTAATGAAAAATTATAAATAACAGATACCAAAAATTATATGTAATCAAATAAAAATGAACTCTATTTACTCATTAATATAATAATAATTAAACAAACATGAAATAAAGTAATATATTTAAATGTCTTTTCTTTCTGATATTTCAAGTTAAATTTTGAACATACAAAAATC
>JAQFVV010000376.1:743691-761433 GCA_028023455.1 Epiperipatus broadwayi | reverse complement strand
CAAAAGAAATCGAGACTTCTGGAGACCTCAAACATGATGTAAAACAATTAAATTCTTGGCTACTTTTATAACAAGTAACAACGTGAATATATGGCAAAATCGCCGTATTTAATACATTAATTCAAATTCAATAAAACAATCATGTACTCATTTATTATTTTGTATACGATATTAACCATAATAAACATACAACATAACTTTGGCAAATTGGTCATCAAATATAGAGAAATATTCATATCTCTATTTTAATAACTAAGTATTATAAATGATAGTACATTTAACAAGTTATAGAATGCTCCATTTAATGGCGTAATAAAAAAAATAATACTTAATATAATCGATTTATTTAAAGTAAAATGCATTTTAAATCAATAAGCATTAACAATAAAATGTTTATCGTATCCCATAATATTGTTAGTTTCAAGAGTCTGTATTAACATATATTTAAATATTCAAATGAAAGTGTGGAGCTACTAAACTCAATATAAATTTGCTTGAATTTAACCACCTATTTAAACTTTCATAATATGGATATTGGGTAAAATGATATAATTTATGGGTGAAACATTCTTATATAAAATTGATTCAATAAAAATGCACCAATTTAAAATAAAGTTTTTTGAAATATTTAATATATTTAGTGACATTTAGATAATGACACAGTTTAATATATAATTCGTACTGCTATATTTAAAATGAGATTAAAAAAAAACTTTGGAAAGTCATTAAAATAACGGATGTAATTAGCGGAAACTGTATGGTCAGTTATCAGATAGATAATTTCATTTATGGATATATTAAAGAGTGAAAAGGGAGTAATGAAATGGGAGAAATATTTAGGTTATTAAAACAGGCAAAATGGATTAGTTTTTAGGCATTATAGTAACCATTTGGAGAACTCTTCTTATACTGAAGTTAGATGCGCTTGCAGATCAAGCGCAAGCATAAATATATTAAAACAACAATGGGCATCAACTTACAATTGTTCAACTTTCTACGATTAAACAGAACAGTTCTCAAGATGGTGGTATGGCAGGAAGATTGCGCAAGAGTCTAAGATCCGGTAGATAGTGTGCCACTCTACTTGAATTCGTTTTGTTTCTATAAAGAACAATGACGAAAATTGAAAAGTAAAGCAGAACTATCTTGTTTTGTGACCTAGGCTCCTCATACTTCTTATTATTAAATTTGGCAATACTAAAGGTAATAAACCAGATCATTCCACAACAGTATTTAAATGCTGTTTTTAAAATTGCGGAAATAAACTTTACTTTGAGACTGTTGAAACCAATTGAAGCATGACGTTTTATGCATTTGGAAGTGCTGACCAATACCATTCTGGAAACTTCTCAAAATTAATACAGCTTTTGCAGCAATCATATTAATTTTTTGTTCACTTAATACATTACCTTTTTATCGTGATTATCCCAAATTGAAGGAACTTTGAACTGGACATGAATCTAATTACATTAAAATAATAACAATTGGTTAAACATATATATATATATATCCAGAAGAGGGAATGATGATCAATAATGCTTCTTCCTCAAAATTATCACTCAGTACCTTAGGCAAGCCAAAATTATATAACCTCAAATGAGAGAACAGACCAACTACCAGAATTATAACAACCTCAGCTAAATAAATGGAAATGCATAGGATATAATCAGTAGCTCTCATATATGATATATGCTATAATAAAAAGAGTCATAGGGATAAGAATAATAATAACTAAACATTATAAATATGTTAATTAATAGTTAATAAATTTTAAGAGGAGGAGAACTTTCAACTCACTAACAATAAGTGCTCTTAATATTGAAAGCATATATCAAAGTCTAGTTAGATTATAACATATTCTTTCTCATCATAAATTTTTATATTTCCCTCCAATATAATAACACATCTCACAACCACTATTCTCACCATTTCACTGCAATAATCTGATTCACATTTCTAAACTCTTGGTAAATGATAATAATGTTTCTCAAGTTTTATTCATGCCACTTTACTTTTCAAAATATTTTTTTTGCTAAAACAATTTCTTCTTGGCCAATGATTATGTAGTAAGATCTTAGGGTTCTTTATTAAATATTTTAATATTAAAATTTCCACTCTAGTATGTTATTTGTTAATTATTAAACAATGAATGTCATACTATTGAAAATATGAGAAGACATATTCTTACCCCTAAGATAATGACTACCTAATTTACAATAATAATAACAATTTTTTAAAAAAAAAAAATTTTTTTTAATTAAAGTAAAATACATAGAAACTCTTTAATTTAAATAAATTAATAATGTACTAGGATAGCATTCAAATACCAAGAGTGGATAAGAAATTTTACTGCTATTCAGGATATTTTATTAACAACTCATGCTAAATCTTTATTGAGATAAATAATTTACCATTAAATTTATGAGTAAGAAGATATTAATTTTATCATAGAAGCAGTCTTCTTTTAATAATTGCACATGCATTAAAGAGATCATTTAAGTTTAAGAAAACCAATGAATATTTTATTTTCTTAGATGCATTCTTAACATCTGCAGATCATTCTAATAAAATGATTAATATCTTCAATTTTATATGCAAGTACTTTTAAAAACTAAATAAAATATAAATGTATCATTAATTATATAATGGTAAGATTTCTGGATAAATCATATGTAATTGAGATGATATTAGAGTTATATGCAAATTTAATAATAAAATATAACATTTATTTAAACAATAAGGATAATAAATAAACAACAATTTTGGAAATTTAAAAGCTTCATATTAAACTATTCAATCACTATGCTAAACAATTTACTGCATAGGAGAAATAAAATGTAGAAGTTTACAGCTTATGATAATAAATAAAAAAATTTACAAATTAAATTATCATTGACTATTGTGAATTTGTTTGACTGATAAAAACTTTTTATTAAATGTGGGCATTATCACAAGAAGTTCTACATTTTACATAACAATTGTACTATAATATTGTCCAAACAATGAGTACATCTAAATAGTAAGCATGACTTACCAATCCAGCGATAAATCAATGCTAGAAGTGATATATATATATATATATTACATTACTTATTTCAGCCAAAAATATATTTTATATATTTTAAAATTAATTACTAACAGCTTTATGTTCTGTAATGCTGGAAAAGCCCAGCAAGACAGACTTATACATCAGAACCATCTCTAACCTACATCCTGGGTATTCAAGAGAGTAACTGATGAAAAGATGATGTTCTTCAAAAACAAATAACAAATCAATTGTTTAATTAATAATAAAGTTAGGGCAGCACACCACACATGGCTTCATACAAGATATATGGTATAATAAATCTGATAGAAAAAGATATGTAAGGCAATCAACATAACAAGGGCATGAACTTTAAAGACCTCGAACAATTGAGGGGTGACAAATATTCTAGAACTTTTGTCTCTGAATATATAAGAAAAATTAGAATAAACTATCAAAATATTAGGAACAATAGGAGGCTGTCTTAAATAAAACATGTATGCTAAATATGGAATGTGAAAAATATTACTCATGGACAATACTATGAGAAGAGAGACAAACTACAATATATTTATAAAACATATGTGCTAGCAAAATAAATACTCACAAGAGAGAGACAAAACACCATCTTTTAGAAAATATTATGGCAAGATAAGCATAAACAATAATACAAGAGAGAGACTATGTTATAATCTTCTAAACAATTATTATAATTATTAACTGATCCATTAAACTGATAATAAAATTATTTTCCACTAATGGCCTAATAAAGCCTAAAATAAGCAATAAAATAAAAATATACAATATCTTCATTTATTTTGCATAAACATATTTATTCAAATAGACAAATTACTTGGTACAGGGGACAAAGCAACATTTTTTGCAAACTTCTGAATATCACAATTAATAAATAATGTATAAAAATATATCAGACATTATATGCAGAATAAAATAAATAAAATACATGGAAAATTACAAAATCATAAAATTACACTTTAAAATTATACCTAATTTATCAAAATTTAAATAATTTAATGCCCTCCATTCTGGAGGGTTCATCATTCATCAGGATACAGTTTTGCAAATATAAAATATTTTCTCTATTTCCTTAAAATACAGCAAATTTAAAACTAGATGTAGAGTATTCAAAAATATTTCTATAAGCAAGACATTTCCTGACAACATATGTACACAAATATATTAATGGCTATTGGTTGTGTGAAAATATTTTAAATACAGAACCAGCAATTTCTGGTATTACATTATGTTAACTTTCCATTCATCCCTTTAAAAAATGTATTTTACTAACCAGGCCTAGGAGAAAATATCTAAAGATAAAACAAGTTTTATTAGAGAACAGAGTTTGAAATTCATCCTTTCACACTAATAATAGTGAAGCATACAGTAAATCAGGTTTGTAATCAAAAGTTAATTGTAGAATAACTTGAATTATAATTCCTTTAAATACTTAATGTTTCTTTTATAATATATATATATATATATATATATATATATATATATATATAAAATATATATATATATATATATATATATATATATATATGACCATTTCAATTATTTTGCCCAGACATATTTAAATAATAATAGCAATGGATTTTTAATTATTAAGTCCATTATAAAAGTATAATATTACTTTTCCAACATAAATGGTTGAGTAATAATTTTCCAATGAAGCTAATACATTTTTACTTTTACAGACTGGGGAGATATTTTCTATTTAGCCTGTATTAAACATAAGTTAAAATGTTTGTGCATAAACATCTTGCACTCTGCAGCAGTAATAATAAATAAATCATTATGATAAATAATTAAATGTCATTTCAAAACTAATATAGAAATTCTTCAATACATGATTAAAATAGTTCATTCATTAAAAGAAAAAATGAATTTATCCCAGAGAATATCATTGTTTAAATATAATAATATTGAAATAAGTATATTTCAAAAGATGTTGCTGAAGGCAAAATATTTCAAAGTTTTATATTAAACTTATTACTATTTCAGCATTTTGTTAATATTTAAGCAAAGCATTTAAAACATTATAGACTGTAGAATAAATTTTATTGTAAATATAAAATTGGTAATCATTAAAAGTTCTTATGTGAGTGAAGCAAGCTATAAAAAATTCCCAAAAAGTGTTAATCCTACATAGAGGTAATTCAGTTATTTTCCATCATGTTTTTTCTTTCTTTTTAAATAATGTAGACTTTGGATTTCCCAGCAGACTTTAGCTTAAAGTTTTGACACCTTGATTAGAGATTATTTACAGATGCATTACTTTCAACAACAAAAAAATTGATTAAAATAATGAAATTTGTAATAAAAAAAGAGTTTAACTCTGCAATCAAAAATAAAAATTAATTAGAAAAAAAAATAAACAAGTTTTTCACTCCACATGTGTGTGCAACTCTTTCAATGTTTTTTTATGTAGCCAATTATATGATTTATTTCATTGATTAAAATTTGATATTTATAAATTACTACCTCTTGACCTTCTATGTTAAAGTTTAAAAATACTTTACTATCTGAGAAGCAAAACTAAAAATAGAAACTCATTTGTATATTATCTAGATAGTTAGCTAAAAATATTAAATTATAAGACAATTATTTATGAAACTAAAAATTATGAAAATAAAATATTACATAACAAATATATTCTTTTAAATAGAATATTAATTTAAACCTTATTCTTTTATAATAATTTTTTTACATTCTAAATTAAAGAAGTTCCCAGAATATCTTTTATTATTTTAAATTAATGATATTTAATCATAATTATTAAAAACAAAGAAGTGAAAGCTGAAAATTAAAATGGAAGCACAATCACATGCATTCCCTAAAGTTTCTTTTAATTGATAACTAATAATTATTAATAATAATAAATTGACACTTTTATCACCTATAATTAATATAGCTTTACTTTATTTTTACTGAATTAATTTTTATAATGATTAGTAATGAATAAAAATATAACTTTATTAATAAATAACTTAAATAAAAATGCTTTCTTATAAGGAAGCAAATTAAATAATAACACTTAACATTACCAAACTTTCCATACAATAGTGCCATTAAGTGTAAGCCCTTGTAATCAATGGATGCAGAAAGATTTGTGCACTAGGTAGGAATTTTATGCACAAACCTTTCTGCATCCATTGATTACAAAGGCTTTCACTTGGTGGAACTATAGTATGGAGAGTTTGGTATTCTTATTAATAGCATGTGTACACATATGAAATGGTGACATGTAATGTTTTGATGGTTTTAACATATAATATTAAAGATTTAAACTCAGCACATTGATTTTTAATATCCTAGAAGTTATATAAAAATAACTTTAGTTTTTAATAACGTTCAATATTAACTTATTATACAGGGAAATATATTCCTAATTTAAACATTGGGAAGTCACTTGTAACTACAGATGGGGTCAAACCAATACAATAAAAATAGTAAAAATAATCCTTAAAATAATTAAGACTTATAAAACTTTTTTGAAATGACTTATAAAACAAATTATCATTTAACTATAAAGCCCTATTTAAATTAACTTGCAAAAAAATTAACTTACTGAAAAAAAAGTTTTTTTTTTTTTGTACTTAGACAAAATAGTTTGTGGCTAGAAGTTTAGATTTCCTGGCAAAGTCAAAATTACAATATATATATATATATATATATATATATATATATGTCCACAGATGGCGTTCTACCAAAAACGCCCATCAAGCATATGTTTTGTTTACATAAACGTCAGAGTAGTTAGTATTCACTATCTCTAACTATAATTCCACTTTCAGATCATGATTTCAAGCTATTTGCTATCATCAGTGAAAGACAGGAATAAAGAAACTAGATCTAAATACAAACTCTGAGCGTTTATGAAACAATTTCTATTCAGCTTGCAAGCATGAATTTTTTAGACATGTAATGTCTTCAAACTCAGCATAGCAAACCAGATAGCTATATGGGTCTGATATCAGTTCAGCATCACCACATAGTAGAAGCCTCTGCAATCTATATCATTGCAAGAAAGACCTCAAAGGTACATTTATGATAAACAAAAATGCAAGTTAAAAAACTTGCTAACGCTTGTATTTATGTCCACAGATGGCGTTCTACCAAAAATGCCCATCAAGCGTATGTTTTGTTTACATAAACGTCAGAGTAGTTAGTATTCACTATCTCTAACTATAATTCCACTTTCAGATCATGATTTCAAGCTATTTGCTATCGTCAGTGAAAGACAGGAATAAAGAAACTAGATCTAAATACAAACTCTGAGCGTTTATGAAACAATTTCTATTCAGCTTGCAAGCGTGAATTTTTAGACATGTAATGTCTTCAAACTCAGCATAGCAAACCAGATAGCTATATGGGTCTGATCTCAGTTCAGCATCACCACATAGTGAAGCCTCTGCAATCTATATCATTGCAAGAAAGACCTCAAAGGTACATTTATGATAAACAAAAATGCAAGTTAAAAAACTTGCTAACGCTTGTATTTATGTCCACAGATGGCATTCTACCAAAAACGCCCATCAAGCGTATATTTTATTTACATAAACGTCAGAGTAGTTAGTATTCACTATCTCTAACTATAATTCCACTTTCAGATCATGATTTCAAGCTATTTTCTATCGTCAGTGAAAGACAGGAATAAAGAAACTAGATCTAAATACAAACTCTGAGCGTTTATGAAACAATTTCTATTCAGCTTGCAAGCGTGAATTTTTTAGACACGTAATGTCTTCAAACTCAGCATAGCAAACCAGATAGCTATATGGGTCTGATCTCAGTTCAGCATCACCACATAGTAGAAGCCTCTGCAATCTATATCATTGCAAGAAAGACCTGAAAGGTACATTTATGATAAACAAAAATGCAAGTTAAAAAACTTGCTAACGCTTGTATTTATGTCCACAGATGGCGTTCTACCAAAAACGCCCATCAAGCGTATGTTTTGTTTACATAAACGTCAGAGTAGTTAGTATTCACTAGCTCTAACTATAATTCCACTTTCAGATCATGATTTCAAGCTATTTGCTATCGTCAGTGAAAGACAGGAATAAAGAAACTAGATCTAAATACAAACTCTGAGTGTTTATGAAACAATTTCTATTCAGCTTGCAGGGAATTTTAGACACGAATGTCTTCAAACTCAGCATAGCAAACCAGATAGCTATATGGGTCTGATCTCGTTCAGCACACCACATAGTAGAAGCCTCTGCAATCTATATCATTGCAAGAAAGACCTCAAAGGACATTTAGATAAACAAAAATGCAAGTTAAAAAACTTGCTAACGCTTGCTTTATGTCCACAGATGCTCTACCAAAAACGCCCATCAGCGTATGTTTTGTTTACATAAACGTCAGAGAGTTAGTATTCACTATCTCTAACTATAATTCCACTTTCAGATCATGATTTCAAGCTATTTGCTATCATCAGTGAAAGACAGGAATAAAGAAACTAGATCTAAATACAAACTCTGAGCGTTTATGAAACAATTTCTATTCAGCTTGCAAGCGTGAATTTTTTAGACACGAGATCGGAAGAGCACACGTTCAGCATAGCAAACCAGATAGCTATATGGGCTGATCTCAGTTCAGCATCACCACATAGTAGAAGCCTCTGCAATCTATATCATTGCAAGAAGACCTCAAAGGTACATTTATGATAAACAAAAAGCAAGTTAAAAACTTGCTAACGCTTGTATTTATGTCCACAGATGGCGTTCTACCAAAAACGCCCATCAAGCATATGTTTTGTTTACATAAACGTCAGAGTAGTTAGTATTCACTATCTCTAACTATAATTCCACTTTCAGATCATGATTTCAAGCTATTTGCTATCGTCAGTGAAAGACAGGAATAAAGAAACTAGATCTAAATACAATAAATACAAGCATTAGCAAGTTTTTTAACTTGCATTTTTGTTTATCATAAATGTACCTTTGAGGTCTTTCTTGCAATGATATAGATTGCAGAGGCTTCTACTATGTGGTGATGCTGAACTGAGATCAGACCCATATAGCTATCTGTTTTGCTATGCTGAGTTTGATCGGAAGAGTGTCTAAAAAATTCACGCTTGCAAGCTGAATAGAAATTGTTTCATAAACGCTCAGAGTTTGTATTTAGATCTGTTTCTTTATTCCTGTCTTTCACTGACGATAGCAAATAGCTTGAAATCATGATCTGAAAGTGGAATTATAGTTAGAGATAGTGAATACTAACTACTCTGACGTTTATGTAAACAAAACATACGCTTGATGGGCGTTTTTGGTAGAACTCCATCTGTGGACATAAATACAGCGTTAGCAAGTTTTTTAACTTGCATTTTTGTTTATCATAAATGTACCTTTGAGGTCTTTCTTGCAATGATATAGATTGCAGGGCTTCTACTATGTGGTGATGCTGAACTGAGATCAGACCCATATAGCTATCTGGTTTGCTATGCTGAGTTTGAGACATTACGTGTCTAAAAATCCGCTTGCAAGCTGAATAGAAATTGTTTCATAAACGCTCGAGTTTGTATTTAGATCTAGTTTCTTTATTCCTGTCTTTCCTGACGATAGCAAAAGCTTGAAATCAGATCTGAAAGTGGAATATAGTTAGAGATAGTGAAACAACACTCTGACGTTTATGTAAACAAAACAACGCGAGGGGTTTTGGAGACACTGGGACAAAAACGTAGCAAGTTTAATGATTGTACAATATATATACATATATCCTCAATTTCAAACAGGTTTCTGCTACCTGCATCCTCATTAGATAAAGTGCTAGGCTTGTCTTGGTATTTTTAATCTAATTATTGAATATCCTGACACCTCACTGAGGATGCCAATAGCAGAAACTGGTCTGAGGTTGGGAGTATTCTGCAAAGTTTGTTTTGCAAGATATATATATTGTAATTCTTTTTTTTTTTACTTTTTTTTAGAAAATTGTAATGCAAAAAATGAATACATACAACATGTATAAAAAAATCTTGTTTAATACTTTAAGAATATAATATGCTCAGAATACTTTCAAACAATTGCTAGTCATATTCATAGCTAGAGTTATCCAAGAAAATTTTGATTCTTCTATAAACCTCACAATTTTCTTGAATAACTATATGATTAGAAATTAGTTGAAAGCATGCTTAGCTTATTATGTTGTTAAAATATTAAACAAGGTTTTCTTTGTATACATGTTGTATGTATTTATTTTTTGAATTACATTTTTCTGAAAAAAGTTTAAAAATGTTAGAGTTAATATATATATATATATATATATATATACATATATATATATATATATATATATATTTGATATATATATATATATATATCAAACTTATTTCTATCATATTTTATTTTAATGCTAATAGTTTTGACATTTCAATAGTCTGTTTTTCCAGTCTAATTTCTCAATGAAATAAATATTATCAATATATATACTTATTATATATATTCTTTATAATGGAAACAATACAAAAAAAGCAAAGACCAGAAGTAGAACATTTTTATAAACATTTCCAAGAGAAAATTTTATATCATTAACCTGAAAATTCACAAAGATAGTTATAAAAAAACAATCAAACCCCAACCTCACCTTTCCTCAGGTCTGAGTAGGGAAAAACAACTGCCATTTTTCACAACTAAGAAAATCAATTTCAACATTTAAATCCAAAAAATGCATATAAATTAAATATGCAATATTTTAACATATTGGGCACATTTGTTTTTGTTTTTGTTACCAATTCATATAAATTTTAAAATAAATTACACAAAGGCAAAGAAAGACTTTGTGTGGAAGCTTTCTTGGATTCTGTCAGCCAGATCTCCATCATATCTGAAGAGACATTTAGCCACTTTATTCAGCTCAACCCACAAATCAAAGGGTTATCAGTGAATGCTTGTAAAGGTGACTCTGGCAACCAATCATAATGCCAAGCTGGCTACTAAACAGAACTGGATACAACTTAAAAATATAATTTTTAATCTTGTTTTTTTTTAATTTTTAAATATTTGATTCATGAGGTGATATTAGAATCTGATTTTTTTCATAAGACTGGCTGTGTATTAGATTATGATGCCAGTGAAGTTACTTGTAGTGGTGAGACATTACATTTTATATCTTTTAGTTTATATAATTTGTAAAGATGGGTTGTGTAAATTACTTAGTAATGGTGAAAAAAGTTAGAGAAGCTAAAGAACTTAATGACCAATCATGTGTCATGTTGCAATCACTTCTAGAAAAATTTCAGAATGAATTTTCTTATGTTCCAGGGATAACAAAGGGTTTTGAACATTATATCTGGGTGAGAAGAAATCAACTTAATTAGAGGCCACACTTTATTCATTACCGTACCAATACAAATCAGAAGTTAAAAAACAACTCAACAGATGATAGAGTATGATATTATATCCAAATGTTCACTTCCTTGCAGTAATCCCATTGTATTTGTAAAAAAAAATCACTATGGTTGTGCTTGTATATGAGACAACTAATCAAAATACCATACCTGACCAAAACATTCCTCCCCTTATCCAAGAATTGCTGAGGAGATTCAAGGGAAAAATATTCTTTGTCACCTTTGACCTAACTTCCAATTAATGGCATATTAGGCTTTGAAAAAAAGAATCACTAATACACCTTATTTAGGTATAAAGGCTAGTCATACCAATTCAACAGTATACCTTTTGGATTAATTAATAGTGGTTATGGACTGATCAAGTGCCTAGATCAAGTTCAATTTCTGAAAATCAAACAGATTGCAACAATGTATATTGATGATGTGCTGTATTAATAGAGCATTTGCAACATGTGGAAATGTTATTCTGAGAATGTAATGGAAAAAAATATAAAAGATACATTTAAAAAAAAGTAAACTCCCTAACAATGTTATTTTTTACATCACATAATTAGTAGCAAGGATATAAGATCTCATTTAGAAAAGAAGCAAGCAATGAAAAAATTTTCCAGTCCAAAGACTAAAATACAAGTCCAATTCCTTTTAGGATTATGTAATTTCAATAGAAAATTCTATCAAACATTTGTTCAGGTTATTAAGAAACAATGTAGTATAAAAATGGACTCCAGAGCAGGATGATACTTTTGAAAAATTAAGACAGGATATTTGAAACAGGTGATACTTACTTTTCCTGAGTCCAGTAAAACTTTTATTGTTCAAACAGACAGCAGTGAGTTTCAACTACATTTTCCCAAGTCCATTAAGATAACTTGATAGGAGTTCTTTATTTTATAAGTTGATTGTTGAAAGGCTCAGGAATTAATTATGCTTTCACTAAAAAAAGGCCTTAGCTATAATTTGTCTATAGATCAGACTTTATCTATATATTGACAATCTGCTTTTATGAAAAGGATTTTGTAGACATAAATGTGGTTCTTTTTAAAAAATTTAATCAGGGTATCGTGCTGCTGCTCAAAAATAATTTTTCAATGCAAAAAACTTATACATGGTATGTTCTTTTTTTTTTTATTTGTTAATGTGAAAATCTGAATTGTTGTTACTATTGTTATTATGTGCTATTGTAATGTTTCATAGCAAACTATTCACTTTTTATCATAACAAACTATCCACTTTCTATCAATACTTGATCAATATAGCATATTATCTAGTTAATATAGTAATTCTTTATCATTTTTATGGAAAATGTTTACCAAAATAATTACAACTCATCTAGCAGAGAACATTGGATTTCTACCAACCAAGAGAAGAAGCTGGATTTAAAAGTAGTTTTAGTACAGTAGATTATGACCAGGTATTGAGAGAAGTTATAGAAAGGAAAAATGAATATGAGTTGCCATTATGTTTGGATTTGTGGATTATGAAAAGGCATTTGATTCTATAAACATTTCTTCAGTGATCAAAGCATTGGATCATCAAGGTATAGATCCAGGATAATGTCATATTTTGAAGAATATTTATAAAAATGCAACAGCAACAATTAGATTACATAATGATACTAAGAAAATCAACATTGAGAAGGATATGACAGGGAGACTCCATATCTCCAAAACTTTTTACAGCAGTGCTGCAAGAATTATTTTGTGGATTAAAATGGGAAGCTAAAGGAGTGAAAGTAAATGGAGATTATTTAAGTCATTTAGATTTTTCAGATGATGTATTTGTTTTTGAAAATAATGCTTTAGAGTTGCAGGAAATGTTGGAGGAGTTATCAGATGAAAGTAGGAAATATAAATGTTAAAAAGACTAAAGGAATGTTCAATGAATTTTTCAAAATATGAAAATAAAGATTGATTATGATGAGTTAGAAGAAGTTAACAGCTACAAATACCTTTGTCAAATTATTAATACAGATAGAAACATAAGAGATGAAATTAATCATAGAACTAAACTTGGTTGGAGTACTTTTGATAAAAATAACTTGATATTAAAAGGAAATATGCCTTGAAAAGGAAGATTTTTAATAAATGTGTTTTACCAGTTCTTACTTATGAATCTGAGACTTGGACACTTAATAGAAGAGCAGTTCAGATCACTCAAAAAAGTATGGAGAGATGCATGTTAGGAGTAACAAGAAAAAATCGAAAATATAATATGTGGTTAAGAGAATAAACAGGTGTTACTGACCTCATTGAAAAAAATTAAAAGACTACAGTGGAGTTGGGCTGGACATATTGCTAGAATAGATGAATAGACGGACAATTGAAATCTTAAACTAGATTCCAAGAGATTGTAAAAAAAACAGAAAGAGACCACATGTGAGATGGATGAATGAAATAAAAAAGTGTGTAGTGGTGATGTGGAGAAGAGAAGCTAAAGATTGGAGAAGATGGATTGAACTTGGATAGACCTTCATCCTGCAGTGAATTGATAATGGTTGATGATGATGAGTGTAATTCTTTATGCAAGGATCTTCACATATATTTATGATTACTCTCGATATTTTAAATACTGTTCTATACCATATAAAAAGATTGAACTTGGTACATATCGAGTGTGGCACTCTGCTTGAAGATTTATTCTGGTTCAATTTTCTTGAATTCTTGAACAAATAAGTATTTAGTGATATAACTGGCTGATAAAAAAATATCTTATATAATGTTGTTTTTCCGAACTAATAAACATATTATTTTTACCTTTCAACAATAATTTTATTCATCTATATAAAAATCTATACATTATAGATGGCACAAAACATATTTATAATATCCTTTATGTATATTCTATAATTACAATAAAGGTACATCGATAAATTGATGACCTTTTCTTATGGGAAAAAAATCAGAAATTGTTCTGGGATCTATCTGAAAGGGTGAATACTATTTATAGTCTTAATTAGCATAATTGTGACTTGATTTCTTCTTGAACTTTGCGTTTCAATTTCTATTTTTGAAAATATTTTACATTGGATATATTATATAAAATTGTAAATGTTAGTTTTTAATGCAGATAAATATTATCTTAATAAAAACAAATTTATTTATGATTATAAAATTTGATCTCAAAATATCTCAACTTTTTTTATAAAACATCAGATATTTCAAATATAAACAATATATATATAATTTTTAAAATGTAATAATAACAAAATCTTACTGGCAATTAAGATTACTTTGAAAAATAAATTTCAAACAAGATTTAAAACTTTAAAACTAATTTGAAAATTATCTTATTTATCAGTATTATAGATGGTACATATAATTAAAAAAATGTCAAGAAGTCTTATCGCTTAAGTAGACGTTTGATCATTCTTTTTGATAAGAAAGATTACTTTTTAATCTAAATCTTTAAATGTTATTTTGCATAAGTCTCGCAATATTGAATTATCATCGTTTCTTGCAGTTTGTAAGTCGTAAATAAAAGAAGATTGATTCCAAATTTATTGTACTGAGATTATTGATATAACGTCAAATGTAAATAATAATTAACAGAAGAATAAAATAACGAAACAAATAATGAATTAATAAAAAAAAAAACATAATTATCAAAAAGAATAAATAAAATAATGTACTATTATTTTACTTTTTTGACGTAAAATATTTTTATATAAATATATAAAATAATATATTTCTCCACATATAAGTATTTATATGTGGGGAAATTGGTTTACCAAATCACACGTGCGCATGAATAAATTGTTAATTACCCATATTATTGGATATAGAAAATCAACAACCTCTTCTCATTACGTAGTATTTTATCATGGATTTGTGGATCTTATCAGATAATCCTGGAGTTAGACATCAGTTCCAGTATTATATAATTACGAGATGATTGTTGGTTTGTTCTATGCATTCTTATAAGTAACGAGTTACTCTCTCATTTACACACTTTTCTGTGATTTAATGAATCATCTTTCTTACAATATTAAAGCACGTTTCAGCGTATGTCTTCGATGTGTTATATATATATAAGTGTGTTTAATAATTAATTACATATATGTATATAAACATGAAATCTGTGCTGCCTTTTATAAATAAAAAATATTGTGGTTATATAAATATATATTATTTCTAAAAATAATATATAGAATAAATCAAATTTAATATTTTCGTAATGTCTTGTTTTAAAATATAAGCAAGTTGGAATTTTAAAGTTGAAGCAACTATTTGAATTGTCTTTATTTTAAAAACTGGAAAAAGCAATAGAAACAAAGAAACTGACAATTATTTGACTAAAATTAATATTTGCCAAATTAATTTGCTACCGTGCATGATGCTTTAGTGCAATGATAGAGGAATATACTTGAGAACTAAATGTTTCTGAAATATAGCTTATGTCTGGCACGTCAGTGCTCAAACGTCAAATGTATTCTCCAAGCAATAAAACATTGACTAGCTACTTTTCTAAGAAGTCACTTTTGTTTGTATCTGAAACAGTGCTAGTAATGGCATATATTTTTTAACTTCATTTTAAAAATGTTATGTAAAAACATTTAATTTACCAGAAATCTATAGTTCTATGGCTCTGAATTTTGATGATATAGCACAGGGGTCCTCAACTCTATGCCCGCGGGCACCATGGCGTCCGCAGACCATTTTATGTATGCCCGCCGCTATCCGAACACGATAAAAAAAATTATTTATCTGATACAAATAAATTTAATTTTTAAAATTTCTTATAAATTATTGTATTATATTGTAATCAAATTGTAGGGCATACTATACTTTTACACCGTAAAAATATAGACGTTAATTATATGTTAAAATTTTATCCAACTATAAATTTACGTTGAAAAAATAAATGGTGCCCGCCACCTAGCGAGTATTATAGAATGTACTCTTAAGTGCAAAAATAAATAATCAAATTATTAATGTAACAAGAGATATCATATAAATAGTATTAGAAGTAATAGACTAAACTTTCATTTGTAAATCCACAACTTTATTTTTGTATTAAATTGCATAAGATTTCAACTACATTACATAGAAATTATACGCTTTATTGTAATTTTATATGCCACAATGCATAAGATAAAAATTTTTACAATAAGTAAACATGTATCCTATAAGTAAGGAAACAAATAGCTGGTACAAATTTCATGGATATAAGTTTAAAAAAAAAAAAAGGCCAACAAAAGTCATATTGAAAACTCTGCAGAAAGCTATAAGAATTATCAAACTATTTCTCAATTTCCATAAACTTAGAAAATCTTCATGCAAAAAAAATACAGTTTTTTTTATATATTTTGTCCTCACCTGAAATATTATTTGAGACAATAACAAAATCACAATAGTTTATTAATATTTTAAAATGTGACAAAATGTATTATCCAAAGAGTTTATCCATATACTATTAACTTATAAATGTATTTTTATTTAAATAAAAAGTAAATATAATATATTTTTAGGCACAGTTAGTAATGCAGAATTTCTAGGTTACAGAGATATTATCTGGTAGAGATTTGGTGAAAGTTTAACCAGAAATTCTAATAAATTATTGTCTGTTTTAAATAGTAGGATTTTGACTTGGAATTTTCAATCTGTATTCATCCTCCACTTTATCTCAAACAACCAATACACATGACAACCCATATTGGAAAAGATAAATGATTCCCAATATTTGTATTTTGTGCAGAATAGCACTCATTAGTTGGGCCAAATCATAGTGTCCAACACATATACACTATCAGTCCCTTTTCTATTAATATAAAGGGATACATAATGGTTTGATAATATGAGAAGTTACACTAACATAATGACTACATGGGTGTGACTACAATATCAAATCCACCAAGAGCTTTGAGAATTCCATCATTGGTTTTTCAATGAAATAAGTAGTTGAATTTACAATAGTAAACATCCAATATACTGAATAAATAGTTTAATTACATATTACCTTGAAAATAGATTATATCATAGCATAAATCCAGCCCATAAATGGATACATAATGGTCCAATAATATGAGAGGTTAAATTGGCATAGTGTCTACATGGGTGTGACTATGACATCAAATCTACCATGGCATTTAAGTGTTCCATTGTTGGCTTTTTAATGAAATGGACAGTAGAATTGTTGGGTGGTTGAGAATATTAAATCCTAGCCATTAAAGTTTAAGTAATTGCTATCTTAATGGGAGCCAAGTCCTGATTGTACATATGTGTGGTAGATTATTATCTGGCCCAAATTATCGATGCTGATTCTGTATGAAATATATATGTTGCAGATCATTTATTTTCATAGATGTGTGGTCATGTGTATCAAATGTTTGAAGTGGAGTGGAAAA